>JAHHFK020001187.1:0-207360 GCA_024533555.2 Aedes koreicus
TTATTTTCAACAAATAGATGCCAAAAGCATCCGAAAACGTCCACTAGGAGCGCTGTAATAAGCAAAAGAGTTTGTTGCATCATTAAGTGGGCCATGCCTTAGACATTGAAAATAGCACTGTTGCTAAATATAATATAGAGAACGCATCTGAACGTGGTTTCCGCATTTTCTTATTTTGATTCAAATGTTAGTTACGTCTATTTAAAAAAATATGCTTGAGTTTTCCAATAGTGTTATATCGTTAACTTTTCTCTGACCTAACTTCGATCGTGTTTGCATAACAAGCATACTGTCGGGTGTTTATCGCCAGATTCCAATCATAACTAATAGCCCTTTTCTCTTTCTCCATCGTAGATTTTTACCCCAAGGCCGAACCTATCACGGACCGACTAAGACATCCAGTTTACACCAAGAAGACCATGTCGGAATCGACAAACAGTGGCAAACAGAGTGCTTACTTCGGTGCCAACGCCGGCAAGACACGACTGGAGTTTGCGGACATAGAATTTTCCGACGATGAAGACGAGATCGACTGGATCAATCGCCAGCAGCCACACAACCGTCGAACCAGCAATGCCAGCGGCGGGGGTAGTTCCCTCCGGCAGCCACCACCGTTGGAGAAAATAAAACCATCCACCGCACCGATCCCTTCGCTGTTTCCAATCCGGACGAAGCTGGTCAATGGAAATGCCGAAGGGTACAACAGTCAGTACGATACGTTCAAGAAACCTTTCGTCTTCAAATCTCAGACTCCGAAACATCAGCAGCAGCAGCAGCCGGAGCAGACCAAGCGGAAATCGATTATAGCGCAGAGCTATAATCTGATAGAAATGAACAAGTATCGGGCGTTGCTGAAGCGATTGCTGCCGAATCTATACTCACCGGATGAACCATCGTCGTCCAGTGCTGCCACCTCTCGGAAGAACTCCTTACTGCTGTCTTCGGATGACATCAATCTCTCCTCGTCGACGGCCATCAATCACAGCCTCGGTGCCGAAGGGCATTCGTCGAAAGCCGGTCCATCCACTAGCCGCACGATACGGTCGATACCGGTGATCGATTTGTCGCTGGAGGAAAGCGACCCCGAAGGACGGAAGAAGCGCACAAGTTTGTTTACTACCGTTGATTTGACGCAATACGATTTGACAGCTCAGGTCGAAGAGTGAGTATTAGTTTTCCTACAGTAACCTAGTAACCAAGGCCAATTTAACTCATCAAAATGAAGAGATTCGTTTTATGCTTTGTAAAATTATGTTTATATGCCACTGTATTTTGCGGTTGTTTAATTCAGTACGTCTGTGCCAAAATTAGGAAATACTTATCTCTTAAGTTTTGGACAAAATGGTACTTGACGGTTTCAGTTCAAAACATTTAATTCTTTATGCGTTTATTTTACAGTGAAACTGCGCAAATCGTTGATCCGGTGAATACACTAGAAGAGAAGCTCCAAACCAATAGCAAATTTCGCGATGACATTGTAAACAGCGTCCAGCGCAAGTACAGCAGCAACTCCAGCCTACGGAAAGACCTCATCGCCCAGGAGCGTGAAAAGTGAGTATCCAATGCACCATGTTTTAGACTTTTGAACGCTGCTACTGTTTGCGCTCTTTTTCCACGGCTACCCTGTCCCCCTGTGGCGATCTTGTCGTGTGCTGGCAACTTATCTTTCCAAATAATTCATGCAACTGCACCAGCAGCGGCAGCATCAGCAGCAGCAGCGCCAATTATGCCAAGCAAGTCTTACTTCCGGAGAACAATCCCTCTCACTGAATTATAAATCTCCCTTTTCATTGCTTTTAGTTTGAAGGAACTGAAAAAGAGTACCCAGGAGTATGAGGGCACCTTCGAGCGGAAACTGGGTGATTTCATGCTCCAGTTCGACACGATCGTTCTGGACGAGGAGGAATCGGAAGAGGAAGAAGAAGCTTTCTACCCAGAGCTAACCGATGAGCATCAGGGAGTGATCAAGCGGGTACTCTACGGGGGATCACGTTCAGAGGTAATTTTCTGCAGGCTTCCAAACAGCTTCTCTACTAGTCCTAATCCTCCGCTTCCACTTCCACTTCCATAGGTTATCGTCAACAAGTTCAACATCAGCATTACCCGAAACGATTTGGCAACGCTGATCGGTGACAACTGGCTGAATGATGAGTTGATAAACTTCTACATGAACCTACTGATGGAGCGTAGCGAGATTCGCGATGGTCTTCCCAGGGTGTACGCCATGAATACGTTCTTCATTCCGAAACTGCTCTCGGCTGGCCATTCTGGTCTGGAAGCGGTGGACTCGAAAAGTGGACATCTTCACGTACGATATTATTCCCGTACCGGTTCACGTTGGCCGAGTGCACTGGTGTATGGCGATTATCGATCTGCAGAACCAAGCCATCCGATACTATGACTCGATGGGTACGCCAAACAATGCTGTACTGAACGCGTTGGAACAATACCTGCGAGACGAATCGCTAGATAAGCGAAAACAACCGTTCGACAATTTCAGTGCTTTACGAAGGAGAACAGGTGGGAATGTCCCCGCCAGATGAATGGCAGTGACTGCGGTGTGTTTAGCTGTATGTTTGCAGAGCATGAGGCGCGGAATCGGTCAATCGGGTTCAGCCAACAGCATATGCCGTATTTCCGACAGAAAATGATTTACGAAATTTCTCAAGGACGATTACTTATTTAGGAAGCGATTGCCGGAGAACGGCGTGAATGAGCGCGTGCGTGTATAATGGCGAAGAATTTCGTTGGCGGGCTGTTCCGCTTTCTCTTCCGTTCTCACCTTTTTTTTATTTTGTTAGTAGAATAAAGCGAAAGGAAATTCGTCGAAAAACAATCAAGTTGGAAGGAATGTAGTGATTAAGCTTAATTTATAATAGTTTCCAAACAAGAGCTCGGTTTTGTTTTCGAAAAACAACTACGATGTATTGTTTCAAAACAGTGCGTAGCGGATCCTCGTTTTTTGAGACTTTTCTAATCACGTTTCCTATGGAACAATGTCTTTGGGAAAGGTCTAACGGGGCTTGAAATGAGCAAAATATTCAGCAATTGTGATTTTTGTAATCGAGAGATCAACGGTTGGGTATTGTATTTCACGTTTTCGTTACGCTCGCAGAGAGGACCGTATAATCATTCTCACATGATTGGTACGAGACCGTCGAACTATTAGGAATGTAAGATAAAAAGAGACGCATCATACCAAGTGCTGCTAAATAAAGTCGGCAGAATTAACGAAAAGAACGAAATTGTGAATGATGGAATAAATGTACATTTGAAAGGAATTTCAACCAGTTTAATTAGTGTTAAGGATGAAGTTTGGTTTCTAGTATCCGAAGATTCATTATGGAGCGTCATAACCACAATAACCACAATCACACTTTGTGAGTGGCCCCAATAGCATCCTTACTGTTGGTTTAAATCGGTTCAAATCGGAAATCGGTATTAATTACACTTCACAGCGCTATCGTTAACAAAAACGAACCCAGCTGCCACCCAATCCTGTTATCCAAAAATCCCAGTGATTTCTCGTGGAAGTGCAGTGGATTCCGCGGCTTCCAATAAAGCGAGTATCACGTCAACATATTCCTACCCATTCCCTACTTGACCTGCATTCGGGCGAGGCCGGCGCCGGTATTGCCTTAGTTTGGGATCACCAGTTTTTACACATTGAAGATGTATGTTAGTGTCAAGCAACATCTATTGGTTCTCTGTGTAATAACAGCTGATCTGGCAACAACGGAGTAGCAACCTCGGGCGGTCAATCATGCTCATGCTCATGCTCGAAGATTCATTATGGAGCATCATCCCTCCGTCGCGACACGTGGATAAAAAATGTTGCCATAGTAACCATCGGCCGTGTGAATGTTGTTTGTTTTCAGCCTCATGTTTTTTTTCTGGTTGTACTCTGGCTTGATCAAGGCAAGCGTTGAAATCTGAACGACCGTCCTCCTTTTCGTCCAGCTCATTGACTTGTTCATTTTTGGATTAGTGCTCCGTCCGTTCGTCATCACTTTTCCCAGCAGAAGCCCAGGATGATCAAAGAACTGTATCAACCGGTGGAACCACAATCCCGCCGACTCCACTTATATGTCGTCGTCTTCGATGGCATCAACCTCATCGTCGGTCAATAAGGGATTCCAGCAGCATCGTCACTTCAGCAAAAGGTTGTGGTGTTTTCGGCAGAAAAATGGAACCAGTTGCTAGCAACGGCTAGCGGAACGGCACCGATTCGGCCGCAAACGGCCCTCGTTCTAACCGATGATGGAAAAACGTTGGCCCAGAGGGAAGCGGAATACAAACAGTACCTGAAGAAGGAGTCGCAAGCGATGACCAGAAAGTGGGAAAATACAGAGCAGAACATTCGCGAAAAGAAAGGAGCCGAACAGCTGCGGAAGCAGCGCGAGAAGGTGGAGGAAGGTGAGTTTTTTTCGTTTTTTTTTCACTAGGCAGCCCTATAGATCATTGCACGATTACATCGTCAATGCAGTTCTGACATTTCAGTTTTTTTTTTCTGATTCTCTCCGGGCTCGCTCTCTTTCATTCATTTCAAGGAGCCTGTGTACGGGGACTTAGAAAACTTTCGGTAAAATCAGTTTGAGTTTTTGTGCTCTACAATTTTTGCAATTGAAAATAAATTGCCCGAAACATACATCATTATCACATCATGTTCTTTAGCGAATTTTTTTCCCTTGTTGAGGACGTATTGCCACTGCAACCATTGATTTGATTTATTGTGGCGTCTCCCCTTTTTTTATTTTTGCCACATTATCGCAATGGTAAGTTACTATTTAGAGTAACTACCACTACGGGAGTAGGCAATTTTCCCAAGTAGGTACTACATTTCTTATGAAATGTACTTGATTGGGAGCAGCGTCCCAGACCTCACAGGGTTCAATGAGCCCACCAAAGACATATCCTGTCGTGGTGGTATCACATGTTGATTATTTTGATTTAATGCCGCGTCACATATCTGGCATTGATGCACTGATTTTACAGATGTGATCCAACGGACATCCTGTCTGGGAGCCTTGAATGCTGGTGCAGTCTGGTGGGGCTCTTTCCTCAGTAATAATGATGTGGGATTTCTTCTTGGCTGCAACACCTTTCTTATGCGTTCCCTGACATGATGAGCCGTAGCCACGCTTAAATATAAATCTAGCTAGACAGGTATATATTGATAGACAATGTGTTCAAGATTATTGACATTCGTAGGGAATCGACTGTTGGATTCACTGAGTAGAAGTTTTTATTAAAACTAGGAACGTGGCGCCATTCTTATTTTGTTATTTCTCATTTCAAAGAGCCATAATAAAAATACCACACATTATAACAATGGTATACAAACAATCTTATAACGGCTTCATTCTCGATAATTTTATAATAATAGATAGGGAATAGGCGTGATGAAGCTTTACTTTGCCACCGAAAAGTGAATCTTATAGCTGACCAAGACTCAAATAATTATTGTTAGGCTGCACATGCATGTAAGACTTTGAAGCGATTAAACGACTTAGAGATTAGTATTAGACAAAAAAAAAAGAAGGCAATGAACGGACAAGTAAACGTAAACTTTTCTACAATAGAACTATAGAATTTAACTGAATAACGCAGAAGACAAGAACTGACTAAGGCGGACAAAGTGATAGGTGAATTAAACGTGGTAAGACGAGGTATGCATCGATGATTTTCAGAGCACATAAGAACTAGACATCTATTAACTAAATTATAAACGACTGAAGAAGTTACGAAATGCCCTCTTGAACTTATAAACGTAACACTGACTGACTAATTAAATAACATAAAGAGACGCAACGACCTCCCAAACTCTTTTAAAGGAAACTTCTCTCTCATGAGTCCCATCAGTAAACCATAAAAATTATACTGTTGGGACTACTGAGACTTGTAACATCAGACATTACTAAAACTGGTAGAATTCAAATATCTCGACGACATAATGACAACTTATTTTTGATTCGAGAAAACTGCTCAAAAAAAGACTTTCACAGCACATAAATGACGAACTAAACTACAAAAGACTGAAGAAAACACACTGACAAACTAAATAACAAAAAGACGAAACGACACCATACAAAACAGTGGACATGAACATGACTGAGAGAAAGGGAAAGCAAACTTGAAAATGTAACACCTTTTGAGGCAGTGTCAACAGCGTCTCTATGGACGACATGATCCTTGCACGGCTGGTGAAATGCTTCAAAAGGAGTTAAGTTATATCATTCTAACGCACAAGGAACAATACAATAGCTTCTTATTTTTGGTTCGAGAAAACTGCTTCGGAAGACTCTCATAGCACATAAATGACACACTTCACGGACTGAACTACAAAAGACTGAAGAAATTACGAAACGCCGTATTAAACTTGCAAACGTAACACTGACTAACAAAATAACAAAAAGACAATTTAAAAAAAAAACAGACGAAAGGACTCAAAATTCTCAAACGTGGCTCCTTCCGAGTCATTTGCAACAGCGTCTTCTTGGACGACATGTTCCGTGTACGGCTGGCAAAATGATTCGAAAGGATTTACGCAACGATATCATCAAAGGCCTGGCGTAGAGGTTTCTACTCTATTCAGAGTCCCGCCAGTAAACCTTTCCACTTTTTTGGGATATATCCCAATAAGAAGCTGGCTTTGAATAGTCTGTTTAAGTCAGGAATTATTATTGATTCACTTTTTTGAATATGTGCTGGAATAATTCCATCTGGACCAGACGATTTGAAGGGACTAAATGAATCAATGGCCGATTCAATTCTAGACTAACATTTGAAGAGGGCAGAAGAGCCAAAATGTAAACAAATCATATTGTATTATATTTTGATTGAATAATTTCAGAACAACTAATTTACCTTGAAAATGACATTAAAATCAATTATGCACTTCCTTAAACAAGAAAAATAAATTATGGCGTTCTTCCGGATTTCAATTGCTCTAGTTATTTTGCTGTTCCGCCGCTTTTTTTCAGTTAGCTTAAAATCCTAGCTTATAGTTTAATATTTCAGGCAACACTATTATAATCATCATATACTAATTTCGACTTGAGCTTGAAGTATATATTTACGGATTTTATGATTTTATACTTTCTTTATCAAAACTTGAAAATAACCATTACGCCCTAATCGCAAAGCAGAAGTCATTTCGCCCGTTTAAATGTCGAATTGGAACTATGCCGTGGACATAATGTTGTTGATATCCATTTGATTGTTGTTACGCCGTCGATAGGGTTTAATCGAGATTTCATCAAATGATTTTACTTCGCGTTGAAGAAAACAAATTTATTCAAGATAATTATCACCTTTCTTCAGATCAACTCAGATTTCGTAACGGAGAGCCATGTTTTCCTCCTCTGTGTAGACAGCCGGACAATTATAAACGCCGTTTATCAGCCTTAGCTAGGCAAGAAGATTCGCGCATTTCTCAACTTCTCTTCCGTTTCCTCCACGGTCACCTAAACCATAATTGATCCAGCTCTCAGGACTCCTCATTCGATGTCACAGCTTTGATTCCATCGCGTTGTCTATGTCCATGACTGTAAAAACATGATTAAGAATTCACAATTCAATTAGTACAATAAGCAAAATGTTCATTCGATAGAATCACTTATGATTTACCTCTGATTTTCTTTTTTCTTTTTTTTATTTATTAAATTTATTTGTTTTGTGGTTTGTGGGAATTAATCGACTTTTTTTAAAATTTTCATTGGTGGTTTCTGTTCTATTTTTTTTTTTTTTAACTCTTTATTTATTCCAAATTTTTACATTATTTTACATTCATATATTAACCTAGGTGATCCTGCTAAGTAATAAACATTTCAACCTTATATGCTATCATTTATATCTAATTGTGTTAATATTATTTTTACTTTGTCTATTCAGTATTTTTTAACAGGGTTCCTTTTGCCTGCGTGTAAGAATAATTATTGATTTCTTAAAACTAGTTCTTATCTATAGAGAGAATTGATCATTGCAATTGAAGACTGCAATGATTTTTGTCTAAAATTATGAATTATTTTGTTGGACATTTCTTCTAGAGTCTCAACGTTTGAAATTCTATGTAATTCAATAGTACTGAACCAGGGTGGCAGCTTCAAAATCATTTTCAGAACTTTGTTCTGAATCCTTTGAAGTGCTTTTTTCGTAGTAGCACAACAACTAGACCATATTGGCACAGCATAAAGCATGGCCGGTCTAAAGATTTGTTTGAATATTAGAAGTTTGTTCTTCAAACAAAGTTTGGATTTTCTGTTTATAAGAGGATATAAACATTTTATATATTTATTACATTTGGCTTGAATGCCCTCAATGTGATCTTTAAAAGTTAATTTTTGATCATGTATCAGTCCAAGATATTTTATTTGATTTGACCAAGAAATTGGAACTCCGTTCATAGTGATCATATAACTATTACTTGGTTTCAAAAATGCAGCTCTAGGCTTGTGTGGGAATATTATAAGTTGAGTTTTGGAAGCATTAGGAGAAATCTTCCATTTTTGAAAATAATCTGTAAAAATGTCCAAGCTTTTTTGTAGCCTCCTGGATATAACACGAAGACTTTTTCCTTTAGCGGAAATGCCTGTGTCATCAGCAAAGCAAGATTTTTGACAGCCCTGAGGTAAATCAGGGAGATCTGAAGTGAAAATGTTATAAAGTATTGGCCCAAGAATGCTACCTTGAGGAACACCAGCTCTGACAGGCAATTGATCAGATTTAGAATTCTGATAATTTACTTGCAAAGTTCTATCAGTTAAGTAGTTTTGAACTAATTTCATGATATAAAGTGGAAAAATTGAACTTTTGGTCAGTTTCGCAATCAAACCTTCATGCCAAACACTGTCGAATGCTTTTTCTATGTCCACTAGAAGAGCAACTCCAGTGGAGCAGCCTTCAGCTTTGTTTGAACGAATTAAATTTGCAACTCTCAAAAGTTGATGCGTAGTTGAATGCCCATGGCGAAATCCAAACTGTTCATCAGCAAAAATTGAGTTTGTATTGATGTGAAGCATCTGATTCTGGTTCAAAATTATTTTTTCAAAAAGCTTACTTATTGAAGAAAGCAAACTGATTGGTCGGTAGCTAGAAGCTTCAGCCGGATTTTGTTGGTCATGGGTACGACATGGGACACTTTTGCATTTTTCCATTTATCTGGAAAGTATGCCAGATGAAAACATCTGTTAAATAGTTTTACCAAGAAAGACAAAGTACTCTCAGGGAGTTTTTTTGATGAGGATATAGAAAATTCCATCATCACCTGGTGCTTTCATATTTTGAAATTTTTTAGTTATAGTTTTTACTTCATCCAAATCAGTTCCCCAAGAATCATCAAAAATATTTTCTGTGAGAAAATATTCAGATACTCCAAACTTTGATCCTCAATAGGACTGTAAACCCAAAATGACATGGGAGCTCTCAAAGCTAAAAGTTGAGCTTTTTTCCATGTGAGCAAAATTAACCAAGGAGCGAGGTTCAATAGAGCAGAAAGGTGACGGACAATGAAATTATAAAAGTGCAGGGGAGAAGCGTTTTTTAATTTGTTTGTGAATCAAAAGAACGGGACCTAAGGACTGGACCCATTGAAATTAGGGGCCTGCTTAAAGTTTTTGGCTTTTGATGGGAAATTTAGCCGGTGGATAGGCTTGGGTTTCAAATTTAGGGGGGTTGGGGCTATGAATTTGGGGGGGGCGTTTTAATTGTTTGAATCTCGCCATATGACTTTCATAGCGGGATCACGTATTCTTTGATATTGACGCCTACGTACATTTTTCAGACGAATCAAGAGCTAAAGATCGTCATCAATTAGGTAACTGAATCGAATTTAACCTCGCATTTTGCATTGAAGCAGCTCTTGCTTCCTATTTATTGAGAAAGCCAGAGATTCAAGAGCTTTATTAATTTCATTTTTTGTTTGCAATGGAACACTAGGATCAAAGTTGTGTTCCATAGATGTTCGATATTGATCCCAATTAGCTCTATGGTAGTTGAAAGTAGAACTGATGGAATTAGAAATGATTTCTTGTGATATTTCAAATGTAACTGGAAGGTGATCAGAACCAAAGTCAGCATGGGTAATCAATTGACTACATAGTTGACATGAATCAGTTGCCAAATCAATAGTTGAGGGATTTCTGGCTGAAGAAAAGCAAGTTGGGCTGTTTGACGGTATTGAATAGTGTAGTAGCCTGCGGAACAATGATCAAAAAGTATGTACCATTGGCATTGCTTTGCGAATTATTCCATGAGCGGTGTTTTGCATTGAAATCACCAATAACGAAGAATTTAGACCTATGACGGGTAAGTTTCTGGAGGTCACCCTTGAGCCAGTTCTTTGACCATATGCATTTGAAAGGCAAGTAGGCAGCTATAAAAAGAAAATTGGCCAAATTTTGTTTCAACTGAAACCCCCAAAGTTTCAAAAAATTTGGTTTCAAATGAAGAATGAATGTGATGTTTGATACGCCTATGAACAATGATGGCAACGCCACTACCAGCTCCATTCAGGCGATCATTTCGGTAGACAAAATAATTTGGATCTCTTTTGACCTTATGGGCAGGATTGAGATAAGTCTCAGTTATAACAGCAATATGCACGTTATGAACTCTTAAAAAATTAAATAGCTCATCCTCGTTATCTCTGATGGATCGAGCATTCCAATTCAAAATATTTAATGACTTAAAATCCATTACTGAACTTCAATGTCATGATAATAGTATTGGCAAATTTAATACCAGTTTGGATAGCTTCAAACATGAATTAGTTTTTAGCATATCGGTTATCATGTCGATTAACGATTGCTGTAAAAATTCCTAATTTAGGAGCGGATATGTTACCTAAATCAAATTCATCCGAAGTCCCGTGGGAATTTTGGTTTTGGTTTCTACCCGCTGCAACGGCAGCGTAGGTAGGTCCATTTACATGTTGAACATGGTTAACAACACGGTTGGGTAGGAATGTAGGGTTTGAAGATTGAACCCTGTTGGTACCTGCAGGTATCGAAATAGTATTTACTCCTCGTTGAGCGTTTGAAGTTACAGTTGCGGATGGAAAAACCTGTCCGCTGTTTCTACCGGCGGTTTGGTAGGAATTAGTTCTTTGCTGATCGTTGTTAACAGCAGCAGAATGGGTAGTAGCCGGGTCGGGAACGTATATTGTTTCCTACCCTGGCGTTTTCAGAGCGTGACTGCAAAATTGCTTTGCGAGTCTTGCCACTCCCAAAATTTGATTTATGGTTTTCACCACAATTTGAACATTTGAATTTTTGAGGGATCTTCCCCTTCACAGGACATTCGTCCTTAGTGTGTGAGGAATCACCACAATTCATGCATTTACCAACCATATGGCAATGCTTTGTTCCGTGACCCCAACCCTGGCACTTACGGCATTGGGTGAGGCTTTGGGAAATTGGGTCCAGTCTTCCTGAAATGTTCCCACTTCACTCTGACATAAAAGCGTATCCTTTTTCTAAAGCCTTGTGGTTGTTAAGTTCACTTGCCTTGAAGTGAACTAAGTAGACCGACTCAAAGTGAAAGGGCGGAAGAGGCGCATCAGGAGAATGGTGGATGGTGCGAGATGGAGAGCTTTGAGATAGGAGCTCACGACGCCCACTGACATTGTAGGTGGTAAACTAGTTTTATTGAAAATTTTCAGCGTGGGCTTAGGGCTTAGTTTGCGAAATAGTTCTTTTCCAATTAGTGACATATTTTGATGCAATCTTGATTGCATTTCGTAACGTTCTTGGTTGCTACGAACTTGAGGGAAGGTTTGTTATTGCCGAACAAGTTCTAACAAAGTAGTGAGAGCTATATTTTATCATCAGTTTAGTGCGCGTTACGCTACTTAAACGTAGTCTAAACTATATGTTAAAATTAACTTTCTGTCTGTTTGACATACATTAAAAAAGCCGAGACCGAAACCGAAAGGTCGGCTGGGCGGATCTCAGTTTCAGAAAGCCGAGACTCGGCATATAATTCTAAGTGTGTACGCTACGCATGGAGAGTACTCATCTCTCCGACGAGTTTCAAATTGAGTCACTAACGATCGCCATGGGGTGGTTTTTTTTATCATGATCCTATCGCCAAATCAAAAATGACAAAAAAATCTGATTAGAAATCAAATGAAATATATTCACCCCGGTTTGCATCCATACCTATCACGACGAAATCCCTCGTACAAGTCACACAAAAAAACGATATGAAGAGACTCTAAATAGCATCGTTCCAACCGAAAGTCTATAAATCTCCAACTCACTGCATCTGTGTGTTACCAACAGTGTTACGTAACCGTGGTTTCAACCTCGCACACAGCCAAAGCCTACTTAGCTCTCCCGGATAAGAGCGGCTTAATTGCATCTCAACCGCTGGCCTACCATATGATTAGATTGCCGCTCGTGCACTAAACAACATCATCCACCATCCACGCTGAACACACAGGTAAACGGCAATCACCACTGAAACATGGTGCCAACAATAACAACAACAACAAACCGATCTGCGCCCAAGTGGCACGGTTGTCACGTGTCTTCATCCGATCTCGAAACGTGACATTGCAACGGTGTAAGAGCACTGTTGCTTTCCCGCCACCTTCCACCGTATTCCCCACTCACCGTGCACAGCCTCAGTCAATCATGTGATTGACTTAGAAGAGCAGGCGAGTGTGCTGGACAAAAGTACAAACAAAACAAAAACACGTTCTTCCTCTCGGTGTGTCGTGTCGTGCCTCACGTTAGTGTAGTTTGCTTTGAAAAGTCACACCAAACATACCGTCTCCCCCCCCCCCCCCAACCGCAAAAACAACCCACTTCAAATGAGTCCTTACTGGGGAGTTACATTCGAGTGAGTGAGTGAGTGAGTAAATGAGTGAATGTGAACTCGTCTCGAGTATAACAGTTTACTTGCGCCGCGATGGAAGCTTCTCAAGCTTTCCCCTGCACCTAGTCGCTATAAAGTTGAACGAAAGGAAAGAAACTCGCACCAGCAGCCAAACAAACAGAACACCGCTGAAGAGGAATTTCGGCTACCGGGATACACCCTGTGCTCGCTTTGCATTCGAAACTAGTGAACACAGCTGGTGGTATCTCAGTGGCCCTAATCCGATCGCAACCCTCCCTCCACCGCCGCCAAAGGCAAAGCTTTTGCTATAAAATAGGTAACTACGTAGCAGCTCGGTTTTATGGCAGTCACAAAGTACCGAGCGTTCTCCTCCAAGGACAAATCCCAAGTAAGTCTCGCGATTGCGGTGAATTTCAAACGGGCCACAGCAATGGCGGAAATGCACTTTTCTCATGTATCGTTCAGCAGGGCAGTTGAATGTGACATATAGTCGAGTTCGGCCAGTGATTGCTGCGATTAATTCGTCTGTCATAATAAGCGAAGACCGATTGAAGGTGACGTCCTCTCGGTCTGGTTCATCCGTCCGATATCGAATGGGACGGGCGATGCAACATTGTAACTGTTTGGATGTGCGTTGGGTAGAGCATCATGCTGCCACCCACCGGGTTTGGCTTGATCGATGAGAAATTTGTTAGTTTTAGGTCGGCCAGAAGGCAGGAGGATGGGTGTTGCGTAGGACTGAAGTTGAGGATGATTTGGATTGTGTGTTTAGTTTTATGATCAAAGTTGTTGTTTTTTTTTTCAATATCTAATAATCAAAAGCCAAACGAAGTTGTCGGATTGGCGGTACAAATTGAAATAAATTTAATTTGATAATCAAAGGATCCATAAGTCTGCTCGACCTAGATAATGAGATTTCAGAGAGCAGTAACATATTTTGCGTCAAATGCAACTTGCTAAATACGAACACATGATGCTAAAATTATCCTTTGCTAATCGTGACCGAAATAGTTTAGTGTTTACTATTCTTGGCGTTTAAACATTCGTGAATTATTATCTACACAAATCTCCAGTACTTTTTCAAACAGACCTATCCGATTTTATTAACAAAGAGGGGAAGTAAGATTCAAACGTTAAATGCTAGAACTTTCATGTAAACTAGGGCCACCAACACAAGGAATAACATTTCCCTAACATGATGGTGATGCTACTTTCCGTGAGGGTACTGAGAGCTTTGAGAAATGTAACCCCCCTTTTTGTTTACAAAATCAGATACGTCTGTTTGAAAAAGTACTCGAAAAATCCTCAATAAGCAATCAACACTCCTGCGCAACAGCACCAAATGCTGTGGCTACATTATTCTTTTGATGGCGAAAATGTATTTGTATACTAACGCTGCTAACGTACCGCAACTATTTGAACGTTTACCCTATCTGAGGCTTCTACAAAATAAGCAGCCTTTTCGGAATATTTCTCGTTGTTTACGTGAACTAAATTTGCAATTGACGGCCAAATTATAAGTTGAATTATTTTCAGGTACTGAAGTTCATTTTGTTTTATTCAAATCCGAAATTTTATAAGCATCAGAATCTTTCTTATGCTTCTTAGTCAATCCTTGAATTTGTTATAGTATCATGCTCATGTATTTTTTTCGAATCCCGCTTAGAATGTTAAACATGGGGTTAGGAATTTTAGCTGACTTCTGAGCTCAGGATTACAGTTGAATCGTCTCGAGACTTTTCAGCCAATTTTAACTAAGAATTATGAGCGTGGACTACCAGTTTGTGAAAATCTTTCACGGTTTTCTGATTGGTTCTCTCTTAGGGTCTGACACGTATTCTTCTTCGGACTTCAATTGAAGCATTGTTGGAACTTAGCAACACTGCGAATTATGATCATACAATTCGATGGGCTCTATGCATTGTCTTCCCAAGATTCCGCTTTCTACGCATCTTTCTGAGGATTGTCAATTAATTCCAATCAAGGTGCTTAGCAGACTTTACAGAGTATTAAATTGAACAGAATTGAATCAGACTCAAGTTTGATTGTGAACCATACGGAGGATTCTGAAGGCTCCTTGTTTTGCATTATGAGATAATCATTCTTATATTATAAAAGAATATTTTTTAGGTTCTATGTTCAGGATACGATGATAGACAGCCTACCAGAATGCTTAGCAAATCTTACAGACGAACGTCCGTAAAATTACTCAAGTAACGATATTACCGTATGCATTAAAAAGAGTGGACTCATTTCGGACGCCCGGAAAAAAAATCCGTGCCCGGAATTGTGAACAGCCGTCACAAATTCAACACAGTTCGAAAACGTAGTGTGAAATTCTGTTCAATTCCATGCACTTAAATGACAAAACATAAAAAATTGCATTATAGATCGTGTAAAGTTCTGGAACATTCCATACATTGCCAATAATATTGTATGGAAAATCTCATCTTAAGTAGAACTATTTAATGCAAGTTTCTGCTTCGTGTGGAATGAAATGCAATTTTACATGCTCTGATATTTACATCAGAATGAAAATAAAGATTTTTTTCTGTGAAGAACAAGCAAAAATACACCGCGAACCGAATCACGTAATCGACAACAAGTTCGTGTTTTTAGGTAAAAATCCTGAAAACGTGAACTAGTTCACGGTCCGTTTTCATTTTTGGAAACGCTTTTGATCTAGCCTTTACTGAGAATAATGAGCGTAGAGCAACATTTTGTGGAAATTTTCCAAGGTATTATGAACTGTTCTCTCTTGGGGTCTGGAGCGTAATCTATTTCGGACTTCAATTAAAGCATTTCTTGCAGTGTTGATGATATGAATTATGAGCAAATTTTTAACTGAGTGTTTCTTCCCGGGATTCCACTTTTTAGGCATCTTTCTGAGGATTTCCAATGGATTTTAATCTTAGCAGAATTTACATAGGCTTCAATCGAACAGAACTGAATCAGACTCAAATTTGATTGTGAATTTTACTGAGGATTCTAAAGGTTACTCGTTATACATTATGAGGTAATCTATATTATCAATATTATAATGAAACATTTCGCAGGTTTCAACTCTATTTTCATGTTTAGCAAACCCTTCTCAGATCTGTAAGAGAATGATATATGATAATAGACAGCTTATCCTGATCAGAATGCTCAACAAATGCTACGGACGAACGTCAGTAAAATTACTGAAGTTGCGAGATTAACTTCTAATTTCAGAAGGCGATGAAAAAAAATCACAAAAGATAATTCAGTGAAAGACATTTTCTTTACATCCTAGCTGGAGGACGTTGGGAAGGGATGTCTTCAGTACAATATTTATCTTCAACCGGTCCATCTCCTCCAATGATCTCATGACATAATGGGCCGAGGCCAAAACACCACGTCTTTTTTGCGTGATTCTTCTTGGTGTAGGCGGCAACTTACGGCAAGCATTCCATGATGTACCTCTCCCCGTTCACCGCAAGCCCCGAAAAAAAGGACAACGACTTGAACATTCCCTTCTCGCTGATCGTCAAAAGGATCGTCAGAAGGACTTTCCTTCGGAAACTTGGTGTGGAAGATATATTTCACGTCAACGCTCTGATGTGGGACGAAAAATACCCGGTCCCCTGCCAGTCTTTGCCGTCCAGCGTCCAGTAGGCCTCCTCATCCGTTATTACCACAACGTTGCCCTTCGCCGGGAAGATGTTTTTCACCAGCACCTTCAGCCACTTTTTCCTGGTGATTTCCTGGTGCTCAGACATGGCCGGCCTCGACTGACGCTTCCACATAACAGGTACTTCTCCAGCGTTTGGTCGGTCCAACCAACCTCTTGGCTCAAGACGGCCTTTCTTTACAGCTTCTGCTGTACTTCGCATCGTTGTCGGGCCGCCGGAACTAGGCATCAGTTCCACGCTCTTGGCTTTCTCCAGAAGGGAAAAGATGTTGTAAATGTCAGATCGACTACATAGGAAAAAATGATGAATTTTAACGGACGCGTAAAATTTCCCCTCATTTAATTGCACGCCAAAGCAAGCTTAAAAAAAAAATCTTGGTTTTTCAAAAAAAAACTGATTTCAGCGATATCTGGCTTGAATTTACATGAAATACCCCAGAACTTTGTGTAAAATCTGCCATTCCTTTTATGTGCATTGACGGTACGTAGCCGAGCGCTGACACAACATCTTTGAGATCTCCGAAGAAAAATACTAAGGTGTTCCCCTTAAATATCTTTCACTGATGCATAGGAGACGTTCCTTACTTAATTTTGAAGTCTGTGATAGGAAAGTACGGTGCGTTTAGTAATCTACTCATAAATATCGGCATTATAAGGCATCACCTTATATTTGCGTTATTTTAAATAGTTTAATGTTGAAAATCAATAGTTGTCATTATTGCTATACATTTAGAAAATATTTGGAAAAACAACTGAGATATTAACGCTCGATGCCTGACCGCATTTCGTGACGGTCGCAATAGATATTTTTTTAAATTGTACCCCAGTATAGAAAACAAAGACGTAGTCCTACGTCAAAAACAATCGGCTAACTGTTGATTATATTCAACTGTCATAGTTCTGATAGATTTTGTATTTTCAGGTTGTATTCAAAAACTTTTCCCAACCAACCCAAGTAACACGAAATATTTGATTGCATGCATTTTTGTTTTATTGGGACTAATAATTATGTTGCTATTCCGATGACGGAGAACCTTTTTGGGTACTACTATAGAACCGAAATAGCGCAGATGGTGGAGCCTATGAAACTTAATTTATGTCTGAGAACCGTCATAATCAAAACATTCTAAAACTTAAGTTGAACCAATTTTCTTCGATGACAAATAGGTAGCCATGAACCAGGTTCATACTATAAACTCCAAGCTTAGTAGATCGGTGTTCGTACCACTCGATCATTTCGACATATGAACTGTTGAATAGTCGAAATCCTCTTAAACCTCTTCTTATTACCAACATTACAGGGGACTGAAATAGGAATTTCCTTTGCTATTAGAGAATTTAGACTAGGGTTTAATTTAAAAGTATTTGCTAAGCCAAATTGTTGGTCGACTGGGCTTATGTTTTTAAGTATCAGCACATTTATCTTACAATCATTTTCACCAATCCTGATGTTCGATCATAAAAGCAATCTTTTATGAAACGGAAATCTTCAATATTCAATCATTCTAGCATAACAGAACTAGGTTCTTGAATGTTAAAGTTGCAAACGAGTATGTGACATAAGAATTTATTTGATATATATTTTCCTAGTACCAAAGTTGAAAAACTTTTTTCCGTCCAATACGGCACTAACAAAACATATCTGATTAGTTTTGTTGACCTCGCGTATGTTTGTTTATTGAAACACGGAAAGCTAGTGTTGATACATGTATGAAACAAAATATGCAATCAAGATATCAAACATAAACAAACTTGTCCTAACTGAACAACATCAAACAGTATGACAAGTCAATTAGTCGACTAGAACAATCTAGGTTTGAATTGCATCAAACGTATATTGGAGGGAAGTGAAGAACGAACCGATCGCTTCAAGGAAATGATTACTACTGATCTAAGGAGTGTATCGAAAATAAGCTATCCACAAACTTTATTTCAAATTATGTTGAAAACCGATATTTTATTCATACAAAAAATTGATCCTTTATTGTACGAGGTTAAACTTGAACATAATGAAGACCGGATGAAATTTAAGTTATTCCTTCACGAATTTTCGAACTTTGGATCGAATGCTCTTCATCAAGTTCCGGACAAGTGTTGCATCGCATTTTTTGGACGCTTGAGCCCAAATTTTTTTGAACTCCTGCATGTTCCCAGCTGCCTTACCAGTCTTCTTGAAGACCCTCTTCACGATTGCCCAGTAACGTTCGATGGGTCGAAGCTGAGGGCAATTTGGTGGATTGATATTTTTCTCAACGAAATCTATACCCTTTTCCGCAAGCCAATTGAGAGTGGTTTTGGCATAGTGAGCCGACGCTAAATCCGGCCAAAACAGTGGAGGTGTACTATGCTTCTTATATAAAGGCAACAATCTCTTCTGGAGACACTCAGATCAATAGATTTCCGCATTTATAGTTCCGGTAGTGTAAAAAATGGTTGACTTCAAACCACAGGAACATATTGCTTGCCATACCAGTACCTTTCGACCGAATTTCTCCACTTGAATCGACCTGTCCGCATCGCTCACATCCTCCCCAACGACGGCAGTAAAGTATTGTGGACCGGGAAGGGTTTTTGAGTCCTCCTTTACATAGGTCTCATCGTCCATCAAAACGCATGCATCCGGACGCTGCAAAAGACGCGAATACAATTTCCGGGCCCTTGTTGCTGCTCGCTTCTTCTGTTCTGCACTTTGTTTCGAGATTTTCTGCTTCTTGTAGGTCTTCAGGTGGTTTCGCCTTTTGATACGCTGGATCATTCCGACACTCGTTCCTGCTTTTTGGCCAAATCACGAATTGACATTGATTTGTTCTTCATGATTAGAGATACCACTTTCTGCTCCAGTTTTGGGTTGGAAGAACCGGGGTTTCTGCCTCTTCCTGATAGCTCATCCAAAGAATAGTGTTCCCCAAACTTATTAATGATGGTTTTAACACTCGCATGATGAATTCCAAACCGCTTCGCCAATTTTCGCATAGTAATACCCTTCTCACTTAGCCATGTGTCCAGAACCTTAATTTTCACTTCCTTTTCAATACGCGACATTTTGAAAACGCAGAATTTGAACCGCACAAACAAGTAAACAAAAGAAAGCTGACAGTCAAACGCACAGCATGCAGTGTTCAGAGCATAAAAAACCATCACAAATACATGCGAACAACGCAAATGTATGTGGATAGCTTATATTCGATACACTCCTTATATTTCTATTCATTTACATTTTAGACTACTGTGATGGATAACAGCTTCAATCACGGGTTGCTTGGAGTCGTTCACCCCCCCCCCAGCAGCAATGGTTGAAGTCCCCTCAGGAACCGGATAGTTTCCAGCTTCACCCACGACAACGGTTTGGTCAAGGCATCAGCGATCATCGATTCGGTGGGGCAGTAGATAACCTTGATGACGTCACTGCTCACCAAGTCTCGGATGAAATTGAACCGCGTGTCGATGTGCTTGGTCCGCCTGGTTTGCCTCTCGTACTACGATTGGTCCAGTAGGCTTCTCACCAACGTCCTTCATCAATTTCTACAACCACAGCAGCTCTTGGCAGGCCTCGGCTAACGCCACATATTCCGCTTCGGTTGAAGAAAGGGTAACGCACTGCTGTTCCAGAGCAGCCCACGAAATCGGTCCACCTAATAAAAAGATGAATCCAGAATTTGACTTACGGTCTTGGTAGTCTCCAGCCCAGTCTGCATCAACGTATCCTTCAAGTTGACCTGGTCCGCCAAGCTCCATTGTCAAGTCGGCGGTCGATATCAGGTAACGGAGCGTCCTTTTGGCCTCCGTCCAATCAGCTTGGCTAGGATTGCTCACCTTGCGCCCCAGGATTGACGCGCTTATGGCAATATCGGGCCTCGTGTTTACCGCAAAATACAGCAAAGCACCGACTAAGCTTTGGAAACCGTCCTTCCTTGGCATTGGTTCCTCCTCCTTTCACTGTAGCTTCGGGTAACCAGGGTCCATTGGGATCCGAGATGGCCTTGCGTCTGCTTGTCCGTACCTTGCAGCAATCATACGGATATACGAGGATTGATCCAGCGAAAATCGTCCATCCTGTCCTCGTTGGATACGAATTCCGAGATAGTTGCTAACGGCTCCTAGACAAGTTATCTTGAAGTGCACTTTCAAACTAGCCTCAATCCTGTTGTACTCCGCTCCGTCATGGCAAGCGATCAGCATATCGTACACGTACAATAGTATGGTGCTTCATTTAGAATGGAAAAACATGGGGGGTATTTTTGACATTCCGCAAATCGACTGTACTTTGTAAACAATCAACATGGAAGCCGAAAGAAGGGAAAAATTGTGCACAGTTATTTGGAAAATCCATTGTGGTCTGCATCTAGGCTAGCTAAACAGCTGAAATTGCCCAGAAATACCGTATGGCGCGTTATCAAACGGTATAAGGAAACATTGACGACGATTCTGAAGCCTCAAGCCAATCGTCGGAGTGGAACTGTCGACCGGAAACTGTGTGGTAAGATTTTCAAGACGATTAAGACGAATCCCAATCTGTCGGACCGTGATTTGGCCAGAAAATTCGGTGCTGCCCATAGTACCGTGAGGAGAACTCGACTCCGGGAAGGAATCAAGTCGTATCGAGCTAGCAAACAGCCAAATCGGACCATAAAACAGAATAGTGTGGCCAAAATCCGTGCTCGGAAGCTATACGACCAGGTGCTGACCAAGTTCGACGGGTGTCTTCTGATGGACGAGGATACCTTTGTCAAGGCTGACTTCGGGCAAATCTCAGGTCAAAAATTTTACTTGGCAACGGTTCGGGGGGATGTTCCAGCCAAATTTAAATTTGTTTTTGCCGACAAATTTGCACGAAAATGCATGATATGGCAGGGCATTTGCAGCTGTGGCAAAAAAACGAAAGTTTTCGTTACAAATAAGACAATGACGTCGGAACTATACCAAAAAGAGTGTCTCCAGAAACGAATGTTGCCGTTCATTCGATCCCACGACCATCCCGTAATGTTTTGGCCAGATTTGGCAAGCTGTCATTACAGCAAAGTCGTTCAAGAATGGTATGCAGCGTAGAAAGGGGTCCAGGTTGTTCCGAAAAACCTTAACCCACCCAACTGCCCCCAGTTTCGCCCTATTGAGAAATACTGGGCAATCATGAAGAGGAGACTCAAGGCAAAGGGAAAGGTTGTCAAAGACATCAATCAGATGAAGACCTGGTGGAATAAGATAGCTAAAAAGATGGACGAAGAAGGTGTGCGCCGTTGTCACAAGTCGTCACGAACCAGCAGGAACTCGACCTTCGTCCTCCAGGTGCTATAGTTGCTTCCAATGAGCTTCGTAACTCCTAGCCGTTCCATTATTGAAGGGTTGAAAAAAATTTCTTCTAAGTGAAACAATCTTGACTCCAACTGTTGATCGGTTGCGATGGTTACAGCCCTGGGCCCATAACCTATTAAAGGGAAGTGAAGAACGAACCTATCGCTTCAAGGAAATGATTACTACTGATCTATATTTCTATTCATTTGCATTTTAGACTACTGTGATGGATAAAAGCTTCAATCACGGGTTGCTTGTACTCCTTCAACGTACACCTTTATGACAAAACTAGTCAAATCACACTCTTATAGATCTACAGCATGCCACATGAAAAATAAAACTCAAATATTTATATGTTCGGTGCTAATTGGGAACACCCAAGCAATCTAAATGGTTGCAGCTATTTTAATGTGACGTAATGAGGCACATAAAGGGTGTCCACGATGAAATTGCCACACACAAAATTGATTCGCAAAATTCGAGTTTTCATCCGATTGCCATCAAATTTTCAGGGATTGAGAAATAACTATTAAACTTCATTTTACCATTTTACTCGTATTTTATTTACAGTCCATACGCAAATGCCCGCACCTTGGCCTTAACCCCGGCCATAAGATTCTGCACAACCTGTGAATCAACCGTTTTTTGCATGTAAACCCATACTTTCTTCAGTTCCTCGACTGTCTTCACTACCTTAGGTCGTTTAAGAAGGTGCTGCTTCATAATCGCCCAGTACTTCTCGATGGGGCGGAGCTCCGGAGTGTTGGGAGGGTTGAACATTTTCGGCACGAAGTTGACCTTATTGTCCGCATACCACTTCAGCACGTCCTTGGAGTAGTGGCATGAGGCCAAATCCGGCCAGAAGATTGTTGGGACGTTGTGGGCCTTCAGCAGAGGAAGCAGCCGCTTCTGGAGGCACTCTTTTATGTACACCTGTCCGTTCATCGTGTCCTGGGTCACGAAAGGTGCACTCCGCTTCCCGCACGTGCAGATGGCTTGCCAAACCAGGAATTTCTTCGCAAATTTGGACATCTTCAGAGTGCGGACATGCTCCGGAACGCTGAACTTATCCTTGGCCGTGAAAAACAGGTTGCCGGGGATCTGTTTGAAGTCGGCCTTCACATATGTTTCGTCGTCCATGATGCAGCATTCAACTTTCGTCAGCATGTTGAGGTACAACTTCCTGGCACGGGTTTTGGCGGACTTGTTCTGCTTCTCGTCGCGATTAGGGGCCTTTTGTACCTTGAACGTTCGAAACCCAGCCTTAGTTTTGGCCTTCTGGACAAAACTTCGGCTTAGGTGCAGCTTCTTAGCCACATCCCGAACGGAGGCGTTCGGATTTCGGTTGAAGGCCCCAACTACGCGGTTGTGATTTTTGGTGTTGTACGGAATACTTTTTCCTTCACTTCTGGGCTTCCGATCGGTGGTCAACCGTTCCTCGAACCGCTTAATCACTCGCGACACCGTGGAATTCGCGATTCCCAACGTTTTAGCGATGGAACGATGCGAGAGATCCTTGTTCTCGTGATGAATGCGCAAGATTTTATCACGCACGAGCTGTTCTTTCGACTCCATTTCCGCGAGTTTTGATCACAGGACTTTAAAACTTGCAGGATGTAAATAATGCACTATGAACTAAATCCACCCAAATTTTCATTAAATTCTACCCAACGGTTAAAAAGTTAGAGCAATTTCATAGTGTGGCAATTTCATCGTGGACACCCTTTAGAAGTTACCTCAATCGATTCGTAACAAACGTACTCCCAAATCTATAGCAAAAAGTTAGGACAGGACTGAGAATCAGGTAAAGAACCGATTCCCACTGCTTGGAATTTTTAATAATCTTATTGTTCAAGCAAGGTCGAATATTTGCCCCACCGAAATGCATTTGCCTCGGAACAGATGGCGAAATCCATCTGTTCCAACAAAATAAAGCTGACAAACAACGCTTAAGAGTAAAAATGCGTTTCCCTTGCCAGATTCCGTGCAGGAACGCTGGTCCTGTGCTTTTCACCAGCAGTGAACGAACGGCTTGGAACCCATCACCTAAGAATGGACGTGCGTTGCTCTTATGAAAATATTTTCCGTACATAATTCACCTAACGATGCACTTTATTGGCTCATCCGTTCGAAATAAATAGTTATTCAAACTATCGTCCAACTGCCGGCAACAAGAAAAGAAAACAGTAAGAAATCTTGGCAAGTGCAATCGGTTTTATGTAAGTGTGGATTTATTTTTACGATTGCTAGCCTTTCGCGTGCGACCGCGCGGATGACAGAAACCATGAACGGTGGCAGCAACGGTAGGGCATTTAGCAAAAACAAATACTTTTCAAAACTCACGAACAGGAATTTTCATAACCTTTTTTTTAATATATATTTTTTTTTTGGTTCGAAAGCCTCATAACTGTATAGAAGTGATCGCAGTGAGGCCCGCTTTGCGTGCACAGATTGTCAAAATTCGTTGTTTTTCTTGGCGAGAAATTCGCAACCGAGGCTCAAGAAGTCAAGAAGTGCGACAAAAGGTTAAGGTGTTTCGAGGTTAGAATTTGGCTTACTTGGATGACGACAAGTGACAGCCTGCTACGACGTATGCGGTATTATGATTGCAGCGAAGGCGCGCAAAACCGAAGGAAAAACGAGTGCACCCGCGAGAAAGACGCGAAGGTGTTACAGAAATAAAACCACATTAACATTATTTTTGCTATGGGCGAGAGGACGGGAAGCGGTCTGGGAGGATGGAAACTAGGATGTGCAGTTTGGTTGCCTCAATTGCGCCGCTGCCGCTGCATACATGCATAATCTCGGCGAGGAAAATGCGCTGGTTCTTCGGTGAGAAGGGAGGAGGGTATCGAACGTCCAGGGCGCGGGGCGGTGAAAACTAAATTTAGTGGTGTCTATTTGAGGTACTACCACCAATCGTATGTCTTGTGACTTTCCAATGATGATTCGAGTGGTCTTTTATTTTTATTTTCGATGGTTGCTGTTGGCAGCTGCAATGACTCCGATCTGCGCTGCTTCGGTTCACGGAAGGCCAATAATATGTAAGTCGGCAGAAGCGAATGTATGCGAAATTCAATAAACACGTCGTTTTGGTTGTTTTTTTGAACTGGTGTCTCAATTAGGTGTGTAATTTTGCGACGGCACATTAACTTCTTAATTGCTTAATTAAGGTAAACTTCATAGAATGGGGTCGGAAGAGCTGGTAGGAATTGCAAAGCGCATTCAGAAGAAATATCTGAAAAGAATGAACCGTGTCTACCAATATTTGAGAGTTCAACTAATCAGTGTGACATTGTTTTGAAATGTTATGTAAGAAGGGTACTCTCCGTTTGTAGAAATAAATATCGGTAGCAAATTTCAAACATTGACAACTCACTCAATAGAAAACAGTCAAAGATGACAGCTTTCTGTCATCACGCATCAACGCATCACTCTTTAGAGGTGGTTTCCCTCTTGGACAGCGCTCAACTTGGTCTTACTGGATGGGGTTTTTCAGATTTTTCGTCATCCGGGGCTCAGTAACTTTTATATACGGCGCTTGAAATATGTATCACGAAAAAAGGTATCTTTTCAATGTCAATATAATTGAAATACATATTTCACAAAACATCAACCCTAACTGTAATCAGGTTGGTTCATTTATACCTGGGTTGATCTTTGGTGGCAACTGTTGCATCTTCGAAATCTTCATATTAGGTGTCACAAATACCGTCACCATCAGCAGCAACATAAGCGGCTCCATATTACTGGTCTTATTCGTCATTGCCAACTAGTCCACTGATTATCAACAAGTCGTCGAAAAAGAGTTTGACAAACTTTGGTAATGTTCATACCCAGTATACAGTGAGTTTATGTTGAACTTGGTAAGAGTTTTTTTTTAACTGAGCATGCATCTATTATTCAGCTTGAATGCTGCTTAAGACAGTTTGGTGGAACATATTTGGAACCGTCATCCCTACTTGGAACAGTTATAAGATGAAGATTATAAGATGCAACTTTCAAACTTAATGTTATTAAGAAAATGTGTAGTGGTTGGTACTTCTGAACCAAGGGGTGGATCGCTCAGCTCACTTTTCACCTGTTCTATTTTTCTAAGTGTCTAAAAAACAAGAGCGGATTTTCTTTCTAAAGTAGGACAACTGGTTTGTGAGAAACGTAGAAGGCTAACAGCGAAAATATTTAGCAAATTATGTTTATAAATGTTAATCACACCTGTGTTAAAGCCTGTCCACGTTAAATTTCGGAAACCAAAATAATAGCAGGAAAAAAATTTACACACAATTCAACAAAACCGATTGTTTATTCTACAATAATAGAGTCATATCTACATTGGAAACAGTTGATTAAGATGTTAATCCTTCTTTCTGTAAAATTCTCGAACTTTCTGTGTTACACCCGCCATCAGGTTCCGTACGGTATCTTCAGTTACGCCCGCCGTGACGATTCTCCATCTTCCCTTGAAATCATCGGTACCATTTGCTTTCTTCTGAGTTTCGGAGAGTTTCCGCTTAACTAGAGCCCAGTACTTTTCAATTGGGCGAAATTCTGAACAGTGTGGTGGATTGGCTGTTTTTGGCACGCATTTGACCTCTTGTACCTTATACCATTCCAGGACAGATTTCGGATAGTGACAAGAAACCAAAGCAGAGCTGGAGAGTCGTGGCTTCTGATAGACGGTAGCAACCGCTTTTGCAGACATTCTTTCTCGTTCACATCCTCGTTGGTAGTGCCGGTAGACTTTTAGATATGGCCTGCCAAATCAAATACCTCTTCGGGAATTTGGACTCCTTCTTTGGCCGGAAATGCTCGGCAACGGCGTTCCTTTTCATTGTGGTATAAAAAGGCAGACCCGGAAACTGTTTAAAGTCTTCGAGTACGTATGTTTCGTCGTCCATTATGATACAAGAAAATGTTTGCAAACAATTAGTGTAAAGCTCCTTGGCTCGACTTTTTGGAGTGAAATTTTGCTTGTCAACACGGTTGGGCACCTTTTTCACTTTGTACGCCTTCAGTTCTTGCCTCTGTTTCACATTTTGTACGTATGATTTTGACTTCCCAAGTTTGCGAGCCACATTTCGCACAGAAAGATTGGGATTTTCCTAAATAATGGATACCACCTTCTTGTCCATTTGTCGGGAGCATACTTTTCGATTTGTTCCACTTCCAAACTTCCGATCCACAGTCAAGCGCTGGTCAAATGATTTGCAAACTCAAAATACGGTACTTTTCGGTAGTTTTAGTTTCTTGGCAAGATCGCATACCGATAAATTCGGATTTTGCTGAGCGTTTGTACAAAATACGTTTGCGCAATTCCTCTTGAATCGACGCCATTTTACGGAAGAGTAACAAGAATGTAAACATGTTGTACCACGAAATAAAGTGGAGAGTTTCAACTGATCATATGAGTGAAACGTTTCAGCCATCTGTGAAATAATTCAGAATACACACTGAAAGAAAAGTGTCCGAAATTAAACGTGGACAGGCTTTATAAAGTGTTTTGTTTTATTCTTATTTTTTAATAAATCGAATATTTCCACAAAAACTTTCACAATTATTTAAAACATCTCGAAACGCTTATCCGAATTAGCTAAGTGCTACAAAAAGAGCAAATGTACGTTTCAGAAGAACTAACTCACTTCAATGAGCGGAACTGTTTGGAGACGCTCACTTTAGTGAACTATTTTGCCCACCTCGAGAGAGAACGTCAATATATCACGTGGACAGGTTTGAGAGGTTTTAGATTCCCCCTTTCCGCGTGGACAACCTATTAGAATAAAAGGTGCGCAATATACCTATGTTAAAACCTATCACTCAAAGATCGAGCGAGTTGAAGAAAATTTTAAACATGATCAAATATGTAAATACTTTGTCATGAAATGATACAAATAAATTCAATGCAATCTTTATTTTATTACAACATACTAGGTTAGTCAAAAAGTTTGGAAAGCGATATCTATGGAGCAGTAGAGAAACCAAAATTTCTACGCCATTTTAATATCTATTATCTTTCATAAAAACGTACTCAAAATTTCATTTCAATCTGTCAATTCATTCTTTGTTTACAAGCCATTTGAAGTTGACGTCTCAGTGTATTTTTAACAATGGAAAAATCCGAATATCGTGCAGTGATTCAATTCTTTGTTTTGGAAGGTTTATCGGCTACTGAGAACCATGCAAAGATGGTGAAAGTATTAGAGAAGTCTTCTCCTTCATTTGCAACCATTTAACGATGGGTTTTGGAGTTTATAAGTGACCGTACAATCGTTGAAGACGATCCACGCTCAGGACGTCCAAAAAGGGCGTCAACACCAGAAATCATAGCGAAAATGCAGGATATGGTTTTGGAAGATCATCGATCGACTGTGGATATAATAGCTGACACCATAGGCATCTCACATGAAACAACATGGCAAATTTTGGCTGAAATTGTGGGTTTCAAAAAACTGTGTGCACAATGGGTGCCGCATTTTCTAACAATGCAACAAAAGCACGTTCGAATGCGATGTTCTGAGCAACTTTGGGAACAATTGCGAAAGGATAAAAAGGATTTCGATTCATCACAATGGATGAGACTTGGGTCTACCACCGTGATCCTGAAACAAAACAAGAGTCTAAGGAGTGGTGTGAACCAGGCACTTCGGCCCCGAAGCGAGTTCGTGTCCAGAAATCGGCCAAGAAGGTGTTAGCGTCAGTGTTTTGGAATGCAAAAGCAATTTTATTGATAGATTATCTCCAAACTGGTAATAGAATCAACTCTGATTATTAAAGTGACCTTTTGGACCATTTGGATGAAAAAAAAATTGCGAAAAAAGACCCGATTTGCAGAAAAAAAAATCATTTTTCATCAAGACAATGCACCTGCTCACACAGCTCAAAAAACCATCGCAAAAATCAGTGAATTGGGGTACGAATTGTTGCAGCATCCACCCTCGAAAAATTTCGTAAGTGGAAAGCGTTTTTCATCAAACGAAGAGGTTATAGCCATGGTAGAGGAGTATTGGGCAGGCCTTCCAGAAAGTCACTTCCGTGATGGGACAACAAAGTTGGAAGATCGTTGGACCAAAAGTATTGAGCTCATGGGAGACTATACTGAGCAATAAAAGTGATTTCCCCAAAAAAAAAAAAATTCTTGACTAACCTAGTAGATCATGAACATATGACGATTCTTCGGACGTATAACAGGTCAGCACTGGTTTCGCCTTGAAGATCCTCCAATGGGCTCTACTTGAATTCGTCAACGTTGCTGTATTTCGATTGGTTGACAAAATCTCGTATCTTTTAAGACTCCAATGAAACTCTCCGCCCATGACCTATTGGAGTCTTGAGTTCTTCATCGGAGGTTTCTTTGGGAAGTTCAACGGATGGGGACCAGTTGCTCAAAATACAGCTTGCATACTCTTGCTAGCATTTCAGGGAACACACGTTCCCTTCCCACACGTTTGAATAGTTCCTCTGTACGTCGCTGTACTTGAATTTCTCTCCATTTGGCTTTCAAAGGCCGAAAGAAGGCTGGCATATATGTGTTTGCTGTTCTTTGGAAGCAATACAAATCGAATACTGTGCTGACGGCAACTCTCTATTACAGAAATTGAGATATGTCTTGCCAGCTTACCTTCAATCAACACCTTTGATTTGTCATTTATGGAATCTACTTTCGTAAAACATTTAAGAGCAACTTTGCAGAACCACTGCACAAATAACTAGTTCTTGAACCACCCGGTTTTAGAACTTCCCTTTTTTTTGGACCTCTTTCAGTCTAGACGTCGTAGAGATACTTACTTTTGTAAACTATAAAAGGAGGTAGGACATCTCCTGAGGCTATTCCTGCGAACTTAATCCGTTTTGCATGTTTCACTCCTTTTCGGATCGTCACCTCGCTTCTATCCGGATCATCCGTCAAATTAGTCTCATCATCATCATTCACGATCAGTTCCGGTAAAACCCCTTCTCAATGTATTTCCGGATCGATTGACGGCAAACAGCTGCTCTGTTTCGTTTGATGTTCTCGCAGAACCGAGTTCTCAGCTCCTCGTGGCTGTCAAGGAATTAAGTACACCGTTTCTCAACAGGAAGATTGTCTTTGAATTGTCACTCTTTCTGCAAGTTACAGTATGTCAATATTTTGAAGAAGCTATTTATTACCTTATATGATAATGCGCGCATAAAGAAAAGCGACTAAGTGTTCCGATTTTTCATGTGATTACCCTGCCACCTGGTGGCACCGGTCAGTAATCAATATATACTAGTTGCCAATATACTGTAAAAATTTGACAGCTCCATCAGTTTGTTTACGGCAGCTATGGCGAAAACAGTGAAACAACTTCGATCTATGGTTCGTGCGGAAGCATGCCAACCCGCCCAACGTGCCCCAGCTCCGCCCGATCGAGAAGTTCTGTGCCAATTTGAGGAGAAGAGTTTAGTCAAATAATTTCGTGGCCAAAACGACGGATGATTTGATCTGAAAGGCGACCAAGGAACTGAAGAATATGCCTACAAACTTCTTTTCCTATGGCCAATGTTCCGGCTAACTGCCGCAAGGTGGCGTGGCAGGGAGAAGAAGTATTTTTGTGAAGTTTTAAAGTTTTTAATTAATAAAATGCAATTTGGTTTGTTAAGATATCTTTTTCCGCTCTTTTTACCATCCATCCGAAAATAGTCGCTACACTTACAATGTACACTACCAGTCATAAATACGGACTCGCTTGGAAAAGTCACCCCCCAAAAAGTTTAGCATCTCCTAAATACAGGTACATTCATGATACTGTATCTCGATACTCTCATTATCTGGAAAGGTGCGGTCTTCAGCAAAGTTTTTCAGAAGATTAAAGGTATCCGGAAGATGGACCGTTTTGTCGGGAATTCCACCGCTACGTGGCGCTAGTGAGCATGCAAAATTATACATTTTCTGCTTATTCTATCTCGGAATTCTGGTAAGATAGAAAGTTCGAGTCTTGGGCAAAGTTGTTCAGAAGGTCAAGGACATCCAGACGGTGGACCGCTCTGTTCGGAATTCCACCGTTATGTGGCGCTAGTGAGTATGGAAAATTGAGCTTTTTCAACTTGTTCTCTTTCGTGATTCTGATAACATGGAAAGTATTCGTCTTCGGCAAAGCTGTTCATCAGGTCAAGGGCATCCGAAAGGTGGACAGTTTGGTTCGGAACTCCACCGCTACATGGCGCTAGTGAGCATACGAAATTGAGCATTTTCAACTTGTTCTATCTTGTGAATCTGATAAGATAGATAGTTCGAATCTTCGGCAAGGTTGTTCAGAGGGTCAAGGATATGCAAAATTGAGCATTTCATGAGCATGTAAAATTGAGCATTTTCAACTTGTTCTATCTCGTGGTTCTGATAAGATAGATTTTCTAGTCTTCGGAAAAGTTGTTCAGAAGAGGTTATTTGAGCCTGATTCACTTCCTATTCAAGTGATTAGGGTCTTATTAATTTCATATTCATGTCATTCAAGGCTGATTCACTTAATTTTAAGTGATTCAGGCTTGATTCACTTTATATTCAAGTGATTTATATTCAAGTGATTCAGGACTGACTCACCTCAAATTCAAGTGATTTAGGGCTGACGGACTTCTGATTCAAGTGATTCAAGCATTTTTGTTTATTTTAGGTTTGATTCGCTTCATATTCAAGTGATTCAGGACGGACTCATCCCAAATCCAACTGATTCACCACACATTCATGTTATTTAAGCCTGATTCAATTCATATTAAAGTGATTCAGGTCTGATTCACTTCATATTCATGTGATTCAAGGCTGACTCACTGCATATTCAAGAGATTCAAGGCTGACCCACTTCATATTCAAGTGATTCAGGCCTGATTTACTTCACATTCAAATGATTCGGGCCTGATTTTATTCATATTCAAGTAATTCAGCTCGGACTCACTTCAAATTTATGTAATTCAGGACTGACTCGCCACACAGAACGGTCCAACTACCGGATGCCTTTGACCTGATGAATTACTTTCCCGAAGACAATAACTTTCGATCTTACAAATGAACAAATGAAAAATGCTCAATGCTGCATGCTCACTAGGGCCATGTAGCGGTGGAATACGAAATCAAACTCTATTCGGATGTCCTTGACCACCTGAACAACTTATCAGAAGACTCGAACTTCCTATCTTATCAGAATTACGAGATAGAACAAGTTGAAATTAGTCAATTTTGCATGCTCACTAGCGCCACGTAGCGGTGGAATCACGGTCCATTTTTGCTTTTAACCTTCTGAAAAACCGTACCTTTCCAGATAATGAGAGTATCGAGATATAGTATCATGAATGTACTTGTATTTAGGTGATGCTAAACTTTTTGGGGGGTGATGCAATATTCAACTGAGTGTTGCGGTACTTTTCCAAGCGAGTCCGTACTTATGACTGGTAGTGTATAGAAACTGAATAAAAGATATGCATTTATATTTATTAACTGCATAACACTTTTAACATCAGTTTTATCAAAATTGATTTACCAATGATCTGAATGGATGCAAAAAATACGAAATATTCCATGGAACTTGACCAAATTGCAGGAAAACAATCCTTCTTCCAAACGGCATTGGCTGTAAATCATAATTTAAACAAAGAAATGCATATGAGTAACCCGGATGACGGAACTTTAAGTTGCTGATAATCTGATTGAGCACATTGTGCAACTTAAATTTTCCATTGTGCGTTTTTTGCTAAACAGCAAGAAATCTTAGTAGAAATAAAAGTAACCTCTATGGCTTTAAGTTCTTTAAGGAATTCCGAACATCTTGTCACTTCAATATGCCTGACCTTTAAATGAATTCCCAGAGATACAACGAAACTACCGGTACGTCAAAGATGTTTGCCGAACTTTGTAGAAATTCTATTAAATTTTCAAGAATCTCTTAAATCTCTTGGCAATTCGTTAAACTACTATAAATCCCGTTACTATATCTGCAGATTTGAGACTCTTGGTGAATAACTGTGAACTTGAATATTTCTGAAATGCCTTCCATTTTGACTTACTTAAAGCACGAATCTTAAATTAAACTAAGTGAATTGTCTAATCAAAGTTCACTTTAACATGGATTCATTCATTCACAAATTTTACTTAACCTTCAAAGTTTATTTTATGCTTTAGGAAGTCCCAACGGCTTCGGCCTGGATGTCTTCTGCTTTGCACAGAAGTCGTCTCCAAATGAAACGTCACATGGCATCACATAAAAAACCTCGCTGTCCACGGAGGGTTCGCAGGTCTTTTTTTCATTTGATAGATCCATCGTGACCGTTACGTACCTTTCCTCTCGTACCAGTCAATTCGTTCATGAAAACTATTTTCACCAAGGTTTCATCCAAAATCCAAAGAACGTGGCGAACCCACTGAAGACATTCGATTTCCGTGGTGTGGATGATGATTAGTTCACGCCTCCAACTTTTCGTCTTCCTTCTCCACTCTTAACCGTAGGCAGCAGCTCCACAAGCATGGCTTACATCTCGTGGCTAGAAAAGACTTCCGATCTAACCAATGTTCTGTAGATGGTCAACTTCATTGTGCCGTAAACCTTGTTCGATCGTACTCCAGAGTCCAATGTAGACACGGTTTCCAGCCTTAATGCGTCCTCAAGTCGCTCTGATGGTGCCGTTATTGACGGTCACCAATGAACATAATTACACGTATTTGTGTACCGTTCAACGTGGTAATATTGATCGTTTTGGGTTGCATTTTAATTAGAGACGTAGATATTATTCTGTGCATGAGATCAGCATTAATCATAATGGGATTTGAAATGTTATTCCAATGAATGAGTTCACGTGCTTGTGATACCAACAGATTATTTTACTTAAAAAATTATAACTTTATTTATCAGGCATTCAGTAGCATTCAAAAGAAGCATTTGACCTACACACTACCAAAATGTCATGTAAATTTCTGTTTCCTGAGACCGACACATGCAAGCGTCCTTTAGCACATAAGAATGAGTTGAAAGAGATGAGAAAATAAATTCAATCAAACACATCTTTCGTCGAATTACGTATGTGTCAGTTTCAGGAGACATAATTTTACACGAATTCTTTGTTTACGTTCCCCGACTCTTTACAAACGTGAATTACGTCTCGTGTAAAATTCATAATTTCTAAGTGTGTACAGTCATAATAATGCACTTACTGATGTCATTGCCTTCGAAGAGTTTTTTTTAATCTGGCTGAGTTCCGAATTTTTTTGAATAATTAATAATGCCGACAATCATTTGAATAATGTCGGTAAAATGTTTTCATTCCGGAGACATTCTTGGTTTTCTGTTAAATTTCCAGTGATTTGTAAGGTAATAGTCTACATTTAGGCGTAAACATGCATTGCATCTAATATTTTTCAATCTGTTTGTAGAATTTGCACGTCATACGAGAATTTTAGCATCAAGTTCAGATTCAGAGAACGTAAATCGAATCAACTTTTAAGATATTGACATAGTACCACGTCTTTGTTTTCTATACTGGAGTACAATTAAAAAAAAAAAAACCTATTGCGACCGTCACGAAAAGCGGTCAGGTATTGAGCGTTCATATTTTAGTCGTTTCTCAAAACATTTTCAAAATGTTTGCCCCAATCGATGGGAAATATTTCTACGCGTTGATTCCAGTATTGTAAACTATTGATTTTCAACAAAGGTAATGTCTTATAATTTCGTTGCCTGCATGGCCTTGTTTTATTAAATTTGATTAGCGAATATTGATTTTTTCTGATGGTTACTAGAACTAAATAGATGCTTGAGATCAAAATGGGCATCGTGGAGGATTCGTTTTTGCATTATTAATGACGACATTTGGAAAATATCATTTTGTGTTTCTCAACTTACTTATACGGCATGTCATCTAAGCTTCCATTTTTAGTTCTTATGATCTTTTCAATTTAAGAACAGACGCAAGTTTGTGTCTTACGGGGCGCTCCTTTTATGTGCATCCAAGAAGATTTTAATTTACACTAGGATATTAAAACTTTTCTAATTTTTTTTTTTCAGTAACAATCCAGTGGACGATAGATATATTTTGTATTTACGCATATTATGTTCTCCTATTGACTTTGAGCTCTAAAGAGACACCAAGCTGTATATTATTATCATATGCCTATCATTATTAATAATTTCAACATATTATTTTTTACAACCATATTGCAATATTGTATACATATAACCATTCTACAAATAAAATTTTGAAAATCGCCAATTTTTTATCTCTTGAACGTCTATGAAGGTTGTTTGGGTTCCCAGCACTTTCGGCAATAGATGTCAAGACAATTATCAATTTCTCAAACAGTTGTGGCCAGGTGCGCAGAGAGAAGCGGGTCTACGACACTTTACATTTTTGGCGAAATGTTGAGTGGAAGTGGGTAGGCTTATCTCGGTGACCCCCCCCCCCCCCCCACGCTTTGTACAAATGTTCTATGCTCTGCTATACTATGCTATCCAAGAAGATTTTAATTTACACGATATTTTCCAAGAGTGTGCTTTGAACTACAAAGGACGCTAAGAAAGTTGGCCATCTACAAGACATTAATTAGACCTATTAGTCCTATATAGCCACGAAACATGGACATTTTTCGTGCAAGACTAAGCACGCTTGGTATGGGCACAGAAAACAGACATCCAGGCTCGAACTTTTTTTTCCAATTTACTGTGTAAATTTTTAAAAGCAAACCGTTGGAAAAACAACGCCGCCTAGTCTAGGTTTCACCAAACTAAAATTGACAGACTATCAAATCTCGAGGCGTGCAAGCGGCGCCATCAACATAAGATTCACCTAAACTAATGGAAATGAGCTGTAATTTAAAAAAAGCCGTTACAGAAATTTACACACGTAGGGTACTGCAGCTTGGATGTCTGTTCTCTGTGGTATGGGTACGATCTATCGTACGGTCTACGGTGGAGCGCCGATGGAAGACGGAACGTGGAGGAGGCGAATGAACTACGAATTGCATCACTTGCTTGAAGAACACCGCTGAAATCGGTCGACTACGGTGGGCTGGGCATGTCGTAAGAATGCTGGACGACAGCTCAGAAGATAAGACGTGCAACAAGCAAGGCTGATCGATCAAGTAGAGGGCGACCTGCGGACCCTAGTGAACACGATAGAAAACAGAAAGAAAAAAAATGTCGACCTTTTTCTGCCGACAGTATCAAACAGTTCAGAAATGGCTTGTGGCTGTATTTGATAGCTTGATTTAAAACGCACTTATTTGGTTTTCTTTGATTGTGGGTTGTAAGTTCCATTCTGATAATTTGATTCCATATATATAAGCCTGCAGTCAAAGAAATTCTGAGCGAAATAAATCTGTAGAAAACATTACAAAAATGTCATGACATTTTCTCGCATACTAGTTTACTTTTGCGTGTGTTCAATGCCGTAATGAAACATGTAAAATGCAATGGAATAATGTCAAAATACAGTACATTTACCACGACTGCAGAACACACACATGCTTTTAAAAGAAGTATCTGATAAATTTTGGAAATTTTGATTATAGATCATTTAGCTTGTGTTAGATTGTCCTTATGTTAAAAAGACTTAAAGGCAACATCTTTAAATACGTTTCGCTTGTGGGGAGAAAAACTACAGTTTTTGATGTTCTTACAGAATTATTGAAGATAAGGTGAGAAGACTCCCCCTCCCCCTAGTCTCATACATCAAATCGCACCTGATTAGGCATCCACCATAAATTTCCGCTCTTGGTCCACAACACCTCCCCATCTCCGACTGCTTTTATTCCAATCCAATAAATTGCATCCACCAGCAAAAACATCCAAAGCACCGCAACTAACAGCAATTCCACCTTGCAGAAGAAGATGAAAAAAAAACATCGCGAGCAGTTAGAGCACTACTACCACTTGCGCACGAACGCGACAGAGCATCAATTGTGCGCTCGCGCCGCCGCGCTTTCTAAGAGCAATTGCTGCACGACCAAGTGTGTGCAGCTCGAGTGCGCACACTAAATTTCTATGCACTAAATATAATGCAACTGCGATTTGGCGTAGGCAGGCAGCGCGGCGATCAAGCGAACAGCCAGCCGGCGATGTACTAATATCTGGCCATAACGGACCTTCGCCAGCACGGGAAATCTAGGATGCATTATGCATAATTGGTGGATAGGGCTAATTCCTCGCATGGCGATGAAATGCATTTGCTTAGAAAATATGAAAATTACGATTCGCAACAGATGGTTTCTAGAGCGTATACATATGTAGTAAAGAGCAGCGGCGGTTTTTTTTTCTTATTGAGCTAGAGAAAAGTGCATTTCGGGCCCTCTTGACGGTGATGAAGAACCTAAATAAATCAAGTATGATTTATCAAATTTATTTGGAAGCTTTTACAATTTTTATGTTCGTCCCAGCTAGCCCGCGAACTGTCAACAGAAGTTCAACATTGAAGGAGGTCGATAGTTCTGGTACTTTGTGACTACATTGTTGTCGAGCGGAGCATATTAGCGAGAGTATACAACGCCTACGAACACACACACACACACACACGTAAGTACCAATCATAATTTCCATAAGCTATTCCTGCCCCTCTGTAACAGGTGAATAGAAAAACAAAAACAAAGGGTTGCTTTGTTCCTAGCGCAAGGCAGATGAAAAATCGGTTTGACGTTTCTCGATCGTATCTTTTCCCACTTCAACTGCAACACTTAGAAACAATGAACCAACGAGGTTTAACCTTGATACAATGTTGCAAATCGCACAATGGTTTACAAATTGAGATGCCTCTTTCTACCTCGGAGTAATAGTAATAGACGGAACAAGATGCTGAAAGAAAACTTTCTTTTTATCACACGCGCACATCACGACGACTCGTGCGCCGTTTACGTTTCTCTCTGTTCCGTCCTAATGGCGAAAAAAATGCACCCGATGACGATGATGCACTTGCGTGACTTTGATTGAAACTGTGTCTTTTTTTATTATGATTAAGTAGAGTTTAGTGCTGACGCAGTCGACTGGAACCAGCAGCGGGTGGGCGCGGGTGTCGCGCGAGCCAAGGTCTAGTTGCAGATGAGTTTTAAAGAGTCTCCGCTTTCTCCGCGCCGGGGACCCCTCTCGCTTTTCTCCCGCACTCTTTGCTCGCGTCATAATTCGTTCGACGCTCGGTATTCGTGTTTTCACAGTGCTTTTACACCTTATTATTTTCACGCTTTTCTCGGACCCAAGGGGAAAATCCCTCCCCTACGCCACCTGGCAGAGCGGAGGCCTACTTCTGCAAACGAAACTCCACCAGTTTTCTCCACGTTGCCCAAATGAAAACGAACTCGGTTCGCTCTGCTACCTACCTAGCAACCTACCGACAACTGCTACTTTGATAGGTTTTGATGCACATTATTAGAAAATCGGAGAGAAAAGAGAAACAAAATATGGTTCGCGTGTTTTTACTTCGCGCACCCCTCGCGCATTCCCCCCCTCTGACATCGCCTTGGCACTTAGCGATCGAAAAATATGCGAATGCACCAACAACAACTCCGCTGGTAAGCCCCTTCTGTTTGATCTAGTTCACCGGTCCGTGGATTGTGTTTTCGATTTTCATACAACCGCCGCCCAAACCCGCGTCCCATGGCCTGCTGCTCGTCCATCGTTGCGCGCAAATTTCAAAAACTTTCCTTGCACTGCCTGTCTTTCCGCTGTGTGTTTTTCCGAAATATATTTTTTATCATAATGCAAGCGAGGTTCGATGTTTCCTTTCTATTGTTATTGTGAATCGGCCACGGCTGATGTCACTGATTTTTATGGAGTAGTGTAGAAGCCGAAATATATGGAAAAATATACCCATTTAAAGCGTTTTTGCTAACGAGTGGTAGCTAGCGAACTAAGCGGGATAAACAATTTTCACTTTGATTCGGGTTTGGATGATAAATCTGATGGCAATGGCGGACCATCAATTTAAAATTTTGCATTGTAAAATCGAATTCAAGTACACGTACAAAATAGATCATGACGTTATACATGAGACTTGCCAAATAATTGGAATAATCTGAAAACCACTTTAGACTATTTAATTTCGGAAACTTTAAATTAAGTTAAGTTCACGACTACAACAGTTAACAACAACGAATATATATAAAAAGAAAACAATAAATTAGAGTAACATGTTTGAGATTGCTTCTGATAGTGGAAAACTAAGAAAATTTAAAATAATACCTAACTTGATCAATTTAAAAAAAAAAATAACAAATATAAAACTACAAGATAAACAGAGGGAAAAAAAAAAAGGATTTTGGTGGGAAAAACAAGAAGAAAAGGGGGGGTGTACCGCCGCGCGCGGGCTTCCTTTCCCCCTTCCCCCTTCTCTCCCCACCTTGTTTGTGTATGACCAATATAACCCTCATTTGCACTGTACTTATTTAAACTTATCCGGAAAATCGAATGAAGATGACAATGCTTTGATTTGACCTTTGGAAGTGGTCCATTTTACCCGAATTTCCCTCATACTTGAGAAAACTTATATAACATACGGTTGGACCCATCACTATTATCCCCATTTTTGTTTTTTTTTTTTTATTTTACGTCGGCCTATTTCCTCACATGGTGACAATCACCGACGCCAGGAAGACGACTCCACCACCTGGACCCTACCTAACGACTCATGAATATGAGCCGGGACCAACGGCTTTACTTCCCTTCCGAAGGAAGACGTGACCAGATTTTTTCGCCTCAGAAAACCACTAACGTCGACTGGGATTGAACCCAGACCCACTGGGGTGCCAAGTAGCAGTCACGCTTACCACTACCCCACCGACGCCGGCAATTATCCCCATTTGCACTGTACTTATGCAAAATTGTCCACAAAATCCAATAAACAGAATACTGCTTTGGTTTGACCTTTCCATTTTACCCGAATTCCCCTCATACTTGCGAAAACTTATATAACATAGGGTTTAGAGAGTTGGACCCATCACTATTATCCCCATTTGCACTGTACTCATGTGAAATTATCCGCAGAATCGAATGAAGATGATACTGCTTTGCTTTGACCTTTGGAAGTGGTCCATTTTACACGAATTTCCCTCATACTTTCGAAAACTTTAATAACATAGGGTTTTGAGAATTAGACCCATCACTATTATCCTCATTTGCACTGTACTCATGTGAAATTATCCGCAGAATCGAATGAAGATGATACTGCTTTGCTTTGACTTTCATTAACTTCTGCGGATAATTTCACATAAGTACAGAGCAAATGAGGATAATAGTGACGGGTTCAATTCTCAAAACCTTATGTTATATAAGTTTTCTCAAGTATGAGGGAAATTCGGGTAAAATGAACCACTTCCAAAGGTCAAAGCAAACGTAGAAGAATAGAGTGATGGGTCCAACTCTCTAAACCCGAAAGGTCAAATCAAATCAGTGTCATCTTCATTCGATTCTCCGGATAAGTTTAAATAAATACACGCAATAGGACTAAAGACAAATATAAACAAAATAAATACAAAATGAGAATGGGCAGGAAAAAGCAACTCCCGCGGCGGGGCAGACAAACAACTCTATGATTACTGAATAAACAAAGCAGCAGAGCCAGCAACACAGCATCGGGGCCCCTGGGTTGTTCGAAACGATGACGTAGAACTACGCTGCTAAATGCTAAACCATCTTGACTGTACAATGCAATATTCTTTGAATAAATACATTCATGATTTTTTCAATAGTATATTGACCCAAATCCACAATGTCTTCTAATGAAATCGATACGTAGAAGTATTTCCGATCGATTGGTGCAAACATTTTGAAAATCCTTGTAGAAACGACTCAGATATTTACGCTCCAAATCTTACCACTTTTCGTGACGGTCGCAATTCGATTTTTTTTTTTTTAAATTGTATCCCAGTACGTAGCCCTACATCAAAACTGAAACACTTTTTTAATTTATCCCTAGCAAACACGAGCAAATTCCTTTAAATTTTATTGGAAAGAACTTATCTTTTCACAGATAGGTTTATTTCGTCTGAGCCTTACAGACTTCTTAAGTGTGGAGTGCTCGACTTCTGCTTCTGTTGTTTACCTGTCGCTTGTTGTTTTTTGAAAATTCATGCCACGCTAGAAAAAAATTTGCGTGAACGCAGGGGTGCTAAAAAACAACCCCCCCCGCACCCCTTCCCCCCCCGAGCAACAAAAAAAACAATAAAAACAAAAAACACACCAAAAACACAACACATCCCCGCGCAAAATATAATCATATATAACAACCGTTTAAAACTGCAAAAATTTAAAAAAATTTGTAAAATACTTGCAAAAAAAACTCCAACACAAAAAAACAAAATAACACATAATAAAACACCCTAAAAAAAGCCCAGTCATTCATGTTGCATTTAAGGCGACTTAATTGCTTGATAGGCTGCCGTTAAGAAGCTTTGGAACTGCTTATTGGTTACCTGGGTTGTTACATGTCGACTGATACATATTACTCCGTTGAGACTCATTTCAGGTTAGGTTTTACTGTAGTAACCCTTTTACAAATATCAGTCTTCTTCATCATTTTTGAAACATCACATTTTGATTAACCTAATTTCAATCATAATATATTTGTATTTTTAGAGATTTGTGCTGGCAAACATTACTAGTGACTGTGTAATAATAATCATTACAGCGACCATTTTTAGAAGCTAACAGAGTTTTCAAGTCTCATAAAATATGATTATGATTTAAATAAATTAATTTCGGGGAAGATTTCAAAAGAACACGAGAAGAACATCTGGGTTGTTCTGAGAAACTAAGTGAACCTAAGAAGATCGACATTTTTTTTTATGAAAATGAGGATTTTATGTTTTGAAGAAATCCTCAAGAATAACGAATTTGAATTTAATCGTTGATTCTTCAAGGAATTTAATTCAAAGAGACGTTTTTTCCGATTACTCCAAGCCAATTCTTAGAGAACTTAAAAAAGGAATATCTTTAGCGTAATTTCAAGAGCTTTAAGGAAATAAAAATAATTACTGTAAAAATGAGAATTTTCATTTTGGTAATGAAGAACATACATGTTTCTAAAATGGGAAAACTAATTTGTTTCAAATGAACGTATCGTCTTTTTGAAAATAATGAACTTTTTTGTAGAGTGTATTTCAGTTATAGCACGAAGCAACATTATGATTCCCAACTCAATTTTGTGTTCACGGTTGAAATATGTTTTGTGCATCCAGATGTTCTTAATTTCATTCGGCAAACTATTCCTTTTTTACTAGGAGTACAACACAAAATAAAATGAGAATTTTCTTTAAGGGCCATAACAAAAAGACTTGTTTATAAAAAGATAAACTGGTTGATTTACATTGAAGACTTCTTTACTTTAAAAACAAATGAACATTTGAATACGGTCCGTCATCAGCTGTTCGACGAACCTTTGTCCTGATGTTTGTACAGCTTCTTTATCGATTTGGTGAATGCATATTTTGATTCTATCAATCAGTTGTTTACGGTCTTTGGCTCTCCAGTTGTTTTTGTACACCAGCGAACTCAAATATCCAACGAAATTTTCAATCGGGTGACACTGAGGCAAATTTGCTGGATTGTGGTTTTTTTTTTGGTAAATACGGGATATTTTGGCTTGTGTTGATCTCGCATAGTGCGACGACGCTTTATCCGGCCAAAACAGATAATTTCCATCTGCATGATATGTTTGAAGAAATGGAATCAATATTTTCTTCAAACATTGATTTTGGTACAATTCTTGATTAATAGCCAAACCACTGGGCTTGAACTATGGTTTGGAAATTCCTCCCTCAGATATGGCAATATAAAGCATTGCCTTCTGCTCAAACTTCTGCTTAGACTTATGTTTCACGTTCGGAGATGCAGTAGAAATGTAATCAGAATAATATCGATCGTTTCCTGGGATGTGGGTTTTTGAGAGAGGGAAGTAGCTTTCATCGTCCAAAACGAAACATTTTCCGGCGTAATTTCGGGTCAACCAACGGCATTGGGATTTTACGGTTGATATCTGTTGCACTGTGTATTCTGGTGCTCTTGATTTCTTGTGGCAGACTATTTCCATCTTCTTCAACGTCTTGCAGATGTAAGGTTGCGTAGTCTTGAACTTGTTTGCTTGAATCCTTGTTGTAAAAAGTACTATGGAGTAATCTAAGTCCTTTCTTGTCCATTATTTTAGCCGGTCTCCCACTACCACTCCTACGAGCTGTTCCTGAGGATGCCAGGATACGACAGATGATTGAAACTGGAACATTCTCGGTTTTAAAATGGTTCACAGGGAACTTTTTCCCGTGATTTATGATCGTACAATCCACTCGCGTAATGCTTCTTGCTTCGATGGCATTTCGAACACAACTGAACAGGTTGGAACAAAACAAAACATACGATTATTTTGGGGAGATAGAGAGCATTGATTCACATAATCTCTCTTTTCTCTGTGCACGTTTGTGGTTTGTTATGAGAGAGTTAAAATCATTCTAATTTTTTAGTTATACTCCGCTATAGACATACAAAAATATAGATATGTTTAGAAACAACAAGCCTAAATAAATAAATATGTAGAAACGATCTCACCAAATCCGTGTCCGCAATACGTAGCAACGAGTCTTTCAACGTTGTGCAGTCGCAAAATCAATAGACGAATGCAAGTTGAAAAAAGAAGAAGACACCGATTGGTGATAAATCAGACAGCTCCCATGTTAAAGTATAGGACGAAAATTTTAAAATGCTTCTTAAAAATTCAAAGGAAATTTTAATTAAAAGCGCTTTGTTGTATGATGGAAGAAAAATCGAAAACTGCACAATAGGTGCATTATTTTTATTTTATTTATATTTTGCTGAAAATGTCTTTATTGAGTATTTTTGGATTTTTTCTTCCACCATTTTGACCACTTTTGGCCAATCTTTTTTAAATTTTTGGATGTCGTCCGCTGGTTTTATGAATTTTCGAAGCTTTGCTTTGGTTAAAGCCCAAAAAGTCTCGTTTGGCCGTGCCTCCGGGCAGTTCGGCGGATTCATGTCTTTCGGCACGAAACATACATTTTGACTTTTGTACCATTCTAAAGTGTCCTTTGCGTAATGACATGACGCCAAATCAGTCCAAAACACTACTTGACCTTCGTGCTGCCTGATCATCGGCAATAATCGCTTCTGGAGACATTCCTTAACGTATTTCTGAGTGTTCATCGTCTCCGTTGTGATGTACGGACTAGATGTTTTACCACACTCGCATATTGCCTGCCAAACCATAACCTTCTTACCGAATTTTTCGGTAAAAAATTGCCTTCTCCGTTTCGGGGATGTCTTTGTCTTCGCTTACAGTATAGAATTGTGGTCCGGGAAGCGTTTTGTAATCTAGTTTCACATACGTTTCATCGTCCATTATTATACACCCAGAATTTCTACACAATATCGAATCGTAGAGTTTGCGGGCCCGTGGTTTGACGGACGCGGCCTGTTTTGGGGTCCTGTTGGGTTTTTTCTGCTTCCGGTATGTTTTTAGCCCAAGTCTTTCTTTGGCACGCATGACGTTACTCGACGAGGTCCCTAGTTTTTTCGCAACATCCCGAACGGAAGTCGCTGGTTTTCGCTTGTAGGCATCCATGATCGTTTTATCGATATCCGGACTAACAGGACTGGATTTCCGACCACTCTTCGGCGCATCTTCAAACGTACACTGTTCTCTATACACCCTCTTCCTTGGCCAATTTTCTCAAGGAGAGTCCGCTCACAGTGCACCATTTGTGCACGATACTTTTTCGTTGTTCCGGAGTAAGACCGCGCATTTTGATAGGTAACACAAAACTGAGCACTTTTTTGATGCTATGTCATTCAGAAATGTGCAAACAGAAGGACGCAGCCAAAACACGTTGAAATATTTCATTATATTCAAAGTGACCGTTAAAATAAGGTGTGCTTATACTTTCTGGAACAGTCGTTACATGTTTAAAAAATGGCAAAACAAATTTGTTTCAAATGAAGGTATCTTCTTTTCAAAGAAATTAATGATCTTCTGTGTAGAGTTATTTTATTTGTGTATATCAGCTCTAAGCAACGTTATGATTTCCAACTCAATTAAAGACTGTACTCGAAAAAAATGAGACACAAAAATCGCTTTTTTATATTTTTAACAAGTTTTCTTCAAACTTTCAGGGAATAAACTACAACAATATGGTTAGGTTTCTACTGCATTGGTTTATTGGATCTCCTCTCCATGATCGAATGCTCGCACTTTGCCCTTGACACAACTCATAAGGTTTTGGGCAATAGTGGGGCCGACTTCTTTTAACACTTTTACCCACTGTTTCTTCAAAGCCAGCTCTGTTTCAGAAAGACTGGCCTTCTTGATGGCCCAAAACTTCTCAATCGGACGAAGTTCCAACGAGAGAGTTTTTACGACAGACCAGATGAAAACCCTTCCAGCCTTCTTCGCCACAACGCGGATCGAATGGTTCGGTCGACGCTTGAACAGCTTCCTTGCCTTTACAGATAAAAAGAAACATTGAATTTTCTGCGTGATCTAATGCACATAAAGGGAATGCTAGATTTGGCAGAAAATAATGGGAGATTTCATGTAAATGTTAGCCTGATAACGCCTGAATCTAGCCTGTTGTATGAAAGAATGCAAACATTGTTGTATGGCACATGAAAAATTGCAAACAATTTCGTCGTTTACGCCTCCTTGGGTTTGAAATTAAACGATGGGAAATCTTACGCGCTCGTTAAAATTCATTATTTTTTTCTGTGTTCACCGGATCAGCTGTCTTCGGTTTTCTGCCGCCGCTGGGTGACGTCACCACCCGGGACACCGTCGAATGATGGAATCCTAGGTGTTTTCCGATCCATCTGTGGGACGCAATCGGATTTTCCACGACGACGTACCAATTTTTTGGTGGATCTGCTCTTGTTCCGATGTCTCTCGATCACCACTAGATAGATTGTGATGAAATTTCGCCAACGTAAACTTTACACTCTTAGCTAGTTTTACCCAGTCTCAGCACGGTGACGGCATAGCTGGCAAAAACATTGAACTCCTCGCAAAGTCCCACCAGGTTCACTTCTGTTGCTTTCTGCAGGGCGGTAAAAAGTGTCACTCTGGAAGCGCAAATCTTTTTTGAAGTCTTGTCCAAGCTTTCGCACCAGATACTGAAACGAAAGCTTATAGATCAGCAGTACCGACGGCTTTTGATTCCCGGCCGATAGTGATGAGGTTTCTCGACGCCACCAGTGCCTGGTGCGCTGCCACGGGCCGCTTTTATAGCCAGCTGTTTACGGGGAGCCTTTCCTCCGGTCAAATTACAAACGATCTTCTTGGTAGCCGCCATTTTTCGTCAGTACACCTCCAGTTGCGATTATCCTTACTCGTAGAGAGGCCTTTACACTTTAAAATATGCACAAAAAGTATCTCGCCGAGGACTAGTGTTCGAATCCCATGCTTGGCGATGTAATATTCTTGTATGTGGATAGATTTTTTCACTTTAAGTTTAATATTGAGCTTTGAGCTGTTGCCGTTTTTACGCCGGATCCGGGTATGAAATAAAGTATTATTAACCCATAATAAATACCTGTATTTGTCATTAGACAATATTTTGAACTTGTTTCAACAAGCTGTGTTGCTTTGATCTAGGGTGACCAACAAAATCGGAAAAAATGCTTGACCCTCTGGTCCATCAATCGGACTTCATTTCAGTAAACTGCAAATAACTTTTTTGGATTGTCTGAAATCATATTGCGGTCCTAAAGTGGTTAAGCCCAGAATTTCCTATGATAATCTTAGGCTTGAGGTTTTACTTGCATGCGGCTCAAATGTGAATCAGTGTTAGGGTGGCTTGAAAATATTAAATTTGAGTGACTGCACTTTTCACGAATTTGAGTCAACAACTACTCAATTTTGAGTCAAGTAGGATAGCCAACAATCAATAGAAAACAGACGATTTAAAATAGGCTCACTGCTGGCAACCCCATTCGTTCCAAGTACGCCTTACACCTTGCACCTTGCAATACTTTCTCACGCTTTACGGTACTAGAATCTTTGTTTTTGTTTTGATTCGCTTTGTTATTATGACGGAATATTTGGCGGATTGTGATTTATGTTTTAATGGGTAATGAGCCAAACACTATATCAATTTTCTTCTTGACTGTCCAATACCTGGAGTAGCCGGGTTTGTAAATTAGTACGAGAGATTTAAAGATATTCTTATTTTGATTTAGATATTACCCAATATGCGTGATTGAACAGTATGCTTGAAAATACTTAAAAAGCAACCATAGTAGCACACTTGTTGCCATACATAAATATGACTTGCTAAATCATAATCAAGTTAATACAACTAATTATAATCGTAATGTGCTACTTGGAAAGTCGCACGACGTCATTTAGGCGAAATTTTTAGATAGTTGTAGTCCGTAAATCTAGTCAATCAGGCTGTGGCATCTGCACAGAAGTTGTCTCCATTCTATTCGGTTCATGGCTGAAACTTCGCCAGCCGCGCAGTCTGCGAAGGGTCGGCAGGTCGCTTTCCACTTGATCGATCACCTTGGCTATCATTCGACACTTTTACGACATTCCCCGCCCACCGTAGTCGACCAATTTTAATGGTGTGAACGATGGGAGGTTCCAGGAGCGCGCTGGTTTTTTAGCAACGTCCATGTTTCATGGCCGTAGAGGACTACCGGACTAATAAATGTCTTTTGGATAGTCAACTTTGTAGTTCAGCGAACTTTGTTCAATCTTAGCGTCCTTCGAAGCATAAGTAGTCACGATTATCAACCATAAGGCGCATTTGTATTTCTCTGCTGTAGTCATTGTCGGTGGTCACCAATGAGCCCAGATACACGAATTCCTCTATTTCATTACCGTCGATCTGAATTCATGGTGAGAGGCTAACATTGTCTTCTCGTGAGCCTCTTCCCTTCGTGTATTTTGTGTTCAACGCATTAATCGCAAGCCCAATCCTACTTGCTTCAGCCTTACTTCTGATGTTCGTTTCGGCCAGACTGTTTTTTTAACTCGCACTTTTTCTTGAACTGATTCTAACACAAAATGATATTTTTCTGCCTTATTTACTTTTCCATAGGCCCAATAAGCACAATCGTGGAGTCACAAATATTTTGTAATATGTTGTTAGAAGTGTAACGCCCCTTTGTTTGTATCCATACTTAGCCTACTAATTTCCTTTTGCTATAATTTATACGGCTGCCCCATTAGCCATCAATGTAATGCAAATAATGGGATTCGATGGGAGGTTTTCTCTCACCCCTGCCAGTCTGGTATCAATTGCAGTCGCAGCCGTTGAAATTTTCTGAAACGAAAAATCTGTGAACACGTCTACTTTCGTGAGTAAATCCGTTGGTCCCGGTTAATGTATTGATGGATTCGATTTATTTAGAACCAGCCTCAGGCTGGAAGTCACATAAATATCAAACTTAAAAAAAGCATATTTTTTCTCTTCAAACTATACGAACATCACTACAAAACAGATTAAAATATGCAGTTAACTCAAATTTTATGAAAATGCTTATATGACTGACTTTCGGTTACCGGCAGTGCATTAGGATCGAACATAATTTGCACAGGATTGAACATGTAGGGAAGATGTACCTATATTAATCACATTACTTTGCAATTCATCCTACTTGAAATAAAACGATATACACGTGACAGGATTAGTTAGTAATGTTTGTTGTAGTAATTTACTTTAAGCAAGCATTATTAGAAAACGAAACCGATCATTCAACTGCCCAATTGAATGATCAGTTTCGTTGTTTGATTCATCGTAGGATGAAGATAGGAACAATGAGATTAATATGGGGGCAGTTACCCTATTTTGGTGCAAAAAGATGATGTTTCAAGCAACTTCATATAGAAAAACTAATTTTTGGAAGGAAAATTATAGGAAAATTCGTTACCATCTGAATTTATTTCTGAAAACATGATGGTCATTATCTTGTATAAACTGTGGGATAGTAATTGTCTTGACCGGACCGAATTTGCCAGCCTCAGTTACGGCATCGAACTGTCGTCAACACCTCTCGTATTGGACCGGAACGTTCACCTGTCGGACCGCAGTGTCAACCTGAATGCGGTGATCCGGCAGATTGACGTCGGTTGCGACGCTTCCTATCCCGAAAAAGATGAGTTTGTTGTCTTCGATTCTGCTTTGACGGGATCCTTACTGCAGCATCAGCGCCCGCGCCGCATTATTTTCGCCGAAACCCGTCTGACACTCTCCGTCAAACCAGTCGTTCCGGCATTTTCTATTCACAAACCCAATGGCACCTTCTGCTGAGTTATTAATGGTCATATCCGCTATCATATACGACTTTTTGGGTTATTCCTAGAATCGGAGTGACATTTTTTGTCACTTGGTGAAGTGAGCAGTCACGCACAGTGACGTGAATCTTCTGGAAAAATCAAATGGAGAGTCACTTCACTGTGAGTGGCCTTTCTCACTTCACCAAGTGATGAAAGTCACTTCGACTCTCGGAATAACCCCCAAAGTCGTATATTATAGCGGAAAATATCAGTCAAAAGAAAAACCAGTAGAAACTTAGAAAGTATAAATTGTGGGAAAATGATCGGGACTTCCTTCAGAATAAATTGAATGTCGTGGAGTAAAGTCGGTATTTCGAACCACGCTAATGGTGCATTCCAAGTAGCACAACTTTTTTCAAGTGGGGGCGACCCCGGCGTAGAGGTTAACATCCATACCTCTCACGCCAAAGTCACGAGTTCGAATCTCACCCCCGGACAAGCTACGAAAATACCTAAAAAAGGTATTTGAGTGGCCACGACGGGAGATGAACCAGCCCAGGGCTGAAAATCTCGATAATCAAGGAACAAAAAAAAAAAAAACTTTTTTCAATAGAGTATAAAAATTTCATTTGAAACAAATTAGGGTAGCAATATTATTGTGTAAAACTTTCAAATGTCGTAAAACGTGTTGCAAGAAAGTGATTTGAAACAATTATATGGATCCGAACACATTGGAAATGATATCGATAAGTCAATTTTATGTAATTTTTGTCATTGCATTGAGTATGTAAAAAAAACAGCTATGCAATTCTACACAGATAAAAAGAAACATGGCATTTTCTGCGTTATCTATTGAACATGAAGGGAATGCTAAATTTGTCAAAAAATAATGGGATATTTCATGTAAAGTTAAGCCAGATAACGCCTGAATCTAGCCTGTTGTATGAAAGATGGCGAACATTGTTGTATGGCGCATGAAAGATTGCAAACAATTTCGTTGATTACGCTTCCTTTGACTTAGAACTTAACGAGGGGAAATTTTACGCGTTTGTTAAAATTCATTATTATGTTCTGTGCTGGCAGATAGTCTGCACAGTAGTGGTTTTTAATATTTTTTTGTATATTTTACTGTCAGAAAAACAAATGACCTTCAATCTAGGCCAACTGACAACTTCCAGAATTAGCTACATGGGCTTACCCCAAGGCTCATGTTTGAGTCCCTTACTTTATAATTTTTATGTTAAAGATATTGATAACTGCTTGGAAAAAAAAAGATGCACGCTAAGACAACTTGCAGACGATTCTGTGATCTCCTTTAGAGGTCCACGTGCGGAAATCTTGCAAAGACCATTGCAAAATTCCCTAGACAATCTGTCCATCTGGGCCAGATTGATCGAGTTTTCACCGCAAAAAAACCGAATTGGTAGTGTTTACTAGAAAGCGGTTCCCTGCCCAACTGCGTCTCAAGCTATTGGGAAGAGACATTACCCAATCTTTGACCTTCAAATACCTTGGAGTCACGTTTGATTAAAAATGCACTTGGAGTACTCACATTGCGTGTTTGAAACAGAAATGTCAACAAAGGATCAATTTTCTAAGATCAATTTCCGGAACATGGTGGGGGGCTCACCCGGAAGACCTCATTAAACTCTATAAAACAACTATTCTTTCAATTCTCGAATATGGCTCTTTTTGTTTCCTCTCGGCAAGAAACAGCCACCTCATTAAATTGGAACGCATTCAATATCGTTGCCTACGTGTTGCCCTTGGCTGTATGCATTCAACGCATAATATGCGCCTGGAGGTTCTGGCAGGAGTAAACCACTTACAGAACCGCTGTTGGGGGAGCTCTCATCTAGCATACTGATCAAGTGTGGAATCATTAACAACCTTGTGATTGAAAACTTCGAAGAAATGCTCGAATTGAGTATCCAGTCGAGATTCTTGCGAATCTATATTAACTATGTGTCATCCGATATTAGTCTTTCTGGCTATAATTCTCCTAGTGTACGCTTCACTTAAGGAGTGTATCGAAAATAAGCTATCCACAAACTTTCTTTAAAATTATGTTGAAAACCGATATTTTATTCATACAAAAAATTGATCCTTTATTGTACGAGTTTAAACTTGAACATAATGAAGACCGGATGAAATTTAAGTTATTCCTTCACGAATTTTCGAACTTTGGATCGAATGCTCTTCATCAAGTTCCGGACAAGTGTTGCATCGCATTTTTTGGACGCTTGAGCCCAAATTTTTTTGAACTCCTGCATGTTCCCAGCTGCCTTACCAGTCTTCTTGAAGACCCTCTTCACGATTGCCCAGTAACGTTCAATGGGTCGAACCTCGGGTCGATATTTTTCTCAACGAAATCTATACCCTTTTCCGCAAGCCAATTGAGAGTGGTTTTGGCATAGTGAGCCGACGCTAAATCCGGGAGGTGTACTATGCTTCTTATATAAAGGCAACAATCTCTTCTGGAGACACTCAGATCGATAGATTTCCGCATTTATAGTTCCGGTAGTGTAAAAAATGGTTGACTTCAAACAACAGGAACATATTGCTTGCCATACCAGTACCTTTCGACCGAATTTCTCCACTTGAATCGACCTGTCCGCATCGCTCACATCCTCCCCAACGACGGCAGTAAAGTATTGTGGACCTGGAAGGGTTTTTGAGTCCTCCTTTACATAGGTCTCATCGTCCATCAAAACGCATGCATCCGGACGCTGCAAAAGACGCGAATACAATTTCCGGGCCCTTGTTGCTGCTCGTTTCTTCTGTTCTGCACTTTGTTTCGAGATTTTCTGCTTCTTGTAGGTCTTCAGGTGGTTTCGCCTCTTGATACGCTGGATCATTCCGACACTCGTTCCTGCTTTTTGGCCAAATCACGTATTGACATTGATTTGTTCTTCATGATTAGAGATACCACTTTCTGCTCCAGTTTCGGGTTGGACGAACCGGGTTTTCTGCCTCTTCCTGGTAGCTCATCCAAAGAATAGTGTTCCCCAAACTTATTAATGATGGTTTTAACACTCGCATGATGAATTCCAAACCGCTTCGCCAATTTTCGCATAGTAATACCCTTCTCACTTAGCCATGTGTCCAGAACCTTAATTTTCACTTCCTTTTCAATACGCGACATTTTGAAAACGCAGAATTTGAACCGCACAAACAAGTAAACAAAAGAAAGCTGACAGTCAAACGCACAGCATGCAGTGTTCAGAGCATAAAAAACCATCACAAATACATGCGAATAACGCAAATGTATGTGGATATCTTATATTCGATACACTCCTTATTACAGTTCCTTGATTAATTATGATCTCTCCATGAAACAGGCTATCCAAGGAGTTCCAGATCAATTTCGATCTATTTTAATTCCCCATATTTTTATTGAAAAGTGCCAAAATTTAAATTTCAATGGAAAATTTTTCACGGGGGGGGCGGGGATTGATACACCCAGGGGGTTAGGGGTCTACAATAAAAACTCATGCGCCCGGGGGAAACTGGGGAATTTTGGCGGGGAGGGGGGGGGGGGGGGGGGGGAAAAAAGTGGGGGGGGGGGATAACGGCCAGGCCCACAACCAACCATTCCTTCTCCTCGGGGGGTGTCGGTCGGGTGGGGGGGGGCCGCGATGAAAACAGTGAGGCACTCATCTTACTTTCTTTCAAAAATAAGGGAGCAGATGTGTGCGTTGGTCGAAAGATCATTTAGAATTACCTTTGCATGGGTCACCTCACATTGCTCAATTCCAGGCAATGAGAAGGCGGACTCTCTAGCAAAGGTGGGCGCAAGAGAAGGCGAGATTTTTGAAAGAAGAATTTCACATGATGATTTTTTTTCCATTAGTACGTTAGAGTTCTCTTCAAAGTTGGCAAAATAGGAACCGAGGACATGATTGCAGCCGCAGCCATGAGCAGCAATTATTAAATTTAATAAGTTACCTGCCTAGTCCCTTCCAAGCGATAATGTGACCCATTACCCAAGCAACACACAAGTTTTATAACGGTTGAAAATACTTTTATGAGACTAGATTTGGTTATAAAGTAGTTTTCTCAACATTAAATCATGAAGATGTGTTACTCGGGTAACTTCGAGTCAGCCACGAGTAATTGGTGCCCCACTTACTAACACCATAAAGCAAATCATTGTAGATAACAAAATTGAATATCGGCTCCGCAAAGTGTCACACACGTCTAAGCCTTACAAATAAACGAACTTAGGAAAAAAGAAATATAATTTGATATCATAAAATACATTCAAAGCACGTAATGGTTTTATTGAAGCCACTAGAACTCAATTTGGTTTTATTATGACACCAAGAGGTGCCAATAGGTTTCATATTTTTGTCAGGTTTATGAGAACCTACACAGCTTGTTTAAAACGATCTTAAAACCTCGTTTTCTCAAATTCCTTTTACTCCAATCAAAGGTTTTATTTCGACTTTATGAACTCATAAAATGCTGTTTTGAGATGCCGTTTTAGGACTCATTCATATTATCTTATTATGGTCAGTTGAAAAGTATTTTAAAACCATTTTGCCTCCAGTAAATGCATTAAACGGCAAATTGGCATTTAGGGAAGCCACCAAATAACCAAATAGTTTTAAAGTAGTCATTGCGAGGATAACTTGGCTTTATGGCAGAAATTTGATTTTTTTTTCCAATCGCCATATTGAAATATAAGAAATAATTGAAATGTGAAAAATAAATGCACCAAATTTTAAATGTAATGCATATGAACTGTAGTGGAGACCAATTACTGCATTTATTGAGATAACCTTATTGAATTCCCTCAATTTTCCAGAAATTCATGATTAATTTATCGAATATATTTGTTCTAATTTTGTGTTTGTGGTTGTAAACACTCATAATTTCCGAGGCGCATTAATTTTCGGCTCTCATCGTGCCAATATTCACCACAAAAATAAATGCTTATAAGATTTTGAGCATGATACACTATAAAAAACTCAATTTGTTTTGGATATTTTGCTATCAAACAAAATTTCCCGCAACACCAGATCTTTTTTATCAGATATTATTTACTGCTAAATGAATCAGAAGAGCAGAGAATCGAACAAAGCAGAACAACAAAAACCAACCACGGTATCACAGTTAATTTTGACAGCTGTGGCCATTTGGCCGTATCCTGGCTTTCATGGCAGCCAATGGGTTTTATGAAGGTTTTCAAGTGGTCATAGCATCAATCACTTGAACATTTTCAAAATCTTTATGGTCTTATAAAGGTTTTATTAAATTGTTTTCACAACCGTCTATAAAGTGGGCCACTTTGTACAAATTTTGGCTTTTAAGAAGCATAGAGGAGGTGTTGGTAGGCAAAACAGTTTTGAATGTAGTTTTATCAACAAAGCCGGGAGAAATGCTATACGGCTGGAATAAAACTAAAATTGTTACTTGGGATAAGCATTAGAACAGCCGCTGACCTATTGAATTGATTCCAGCCTTCGATGGTAACCAAGAAGGAGTAAAATCCTTCATAAACGCAGTTAAACGAACTGTAGTACCTACTGAGAATTAAACAGCTGCAGCGCAGATCATTTCAACCATATTAAGGCAATCAAGGCAAGAAATTTGTTTGCTGGCTCACCAGCCAAATATGACGCACCACCAGTGCAGGAAACGGAAATTTTGATCTACCTCTGGCTAATTTGAAAACCCTGCCAAAATCGCCTGAAGACATGCAAAATCTTACAAAGCAAGTCAATATACTTGCAGACAAGTAAACTAAGATTTACATACGTTAGGGAACAAATTCCTAAGAATGTTGAAAAAAAAGTTCACAAACAAATCAGCCATTCAAGTACTAATAAATGGGTCAATAAGAGAACAAACAAAGATACGAAAACGATCTTAAGAATTGGGAAATTCAATAATGTGCAGGAAGCAAGCTGACAAAACATCGAATGCAAACCAAAACAACCGTCTACATTTCAGTAATCAGTCACGGAATAGACTTTAAAATAATGGCAACAGAAATCCTCAACAGAAATTTCTACAGGAATCAAAATTCCGCGAGGATGTGCATTGCGAGTTAGCAAAGCAACGCTCAATTTAACCAACAAACCGGAATTGATGGACATAGTACTATTGCACAATTTACCCCACAAAGTCAGCCAAACACCGGTAGCTACCAGCAATCATCTGAACCAAACCAATATCTGGCAATTAGCATTACCATCAACAAATGTTGCTAATCTAAATTATTATTTAGATTAGATTTAGATTTAAAAAAAAATATATCTCAGAAGACATATCTGTAACGAAACTTCTGATCAGTTCAATTTCAGATTGAAATTTCGCATGATGGGACAAACTGATCTGATGTTGTGTTACATATCTCTAGAACAAAGTTACTAGTCTCATCTGCTGATATGATAATAGATGTCAATTGAAGGTGGATAGCATTATTAACTCAAATTTCTCAAAATATCCACATGGAACTGATATGCAGCTACAAACAGTATAGAACCAGATTCAATTGTCCATGGATGCATAGAAAACGGGCACCCAATGAAGTCACACAACGTGCGCATTCAAGTGGTGAACGAACCCAATGAACAAAATGAGCTCTTAATCCTCATAAAGAGATTCCGTATTATCAAAAACGATCGCACCCCGAACCGATAACGTAATAATTACTTTCTTATCAATCGCCAGCTGATGAGTTTTTAATCGCTGTTAAAGGTCAACGAAAGCATCGCTGCTGGCGACACCTTACACGGGCTACTGCGATCATTCTCCGCATCAGTTGCAATGCTGTCAAACCGTCACTCAAATCAAAGGAAAACCCCATTGCTGTCAATTTCCCGATCGATGCGCTGTGATCGGTATAGTTCACTGCATCGCACTGACCGGAGGAAAATGAGAGCAAATAGTGAGAGAGCACGGGAGAGAGCGAGTCTGTCGATGTCGGTACGCGCGCATGATTCGTCGGCGCACTCGGGTCGCGTGTGCGAAAATTTCTCGCACTTCATCAGTGTTCGGCCTGGACCTGGCTGGGTGAAGTGTGGGGTGGTTGGCTGGCTGAAGACGGGTGGTGGAAAGCATAGCGGCTAAACCGAGTTTGAACATATGAGTATAGAGATGACTTAGCGCATTTTACAACGGGAAAAAAAAACCATAGAGTCTCGCGGGGAGCTATTCGCTCGCATCGCCGCAGTTCAGACTTTTAGAGGAGAGCAGGAGTTGGCCAGACGCATTTTTCAAGTATAGGCTTTTATTTTGGCACCTATCGTGGGAGAGTGTGAGAGTGGCGAGAGAGTTTGCAACTTGCAAGAGAGCGCACCCGCGAGCTCCATTCGACGACGGCCGATGATGGCGACGAGAAAAGTGGTAGGAAAAATTTTGTCTGTTATATTTTTAGTTTGCGCCTCAATCGGTTAGTGTTAATTTAATCATTCGAACAATAACATCGAAATCTGCTGGCGCTCTCGAACCACGTTCAGAAGCTAGACCGCATAGTGTGTTGTTGGGTGCAGTTGCTAGCTTGTCTGCCTGAGCTGAAGAAGAAACTTGGATCGGACGGAAGGAACACAGGCGGATATTTACTCGTTTGTGCCCGGATCCCAGTAGCCAGTGTTTCCTCTTGTCTCTCGATGAAGTGACGTGCCTACTGCGACGACTAAGACGACCACCTGCTACAGTGTGAGCCAGCTCTGCTGATGATGACCAGTGGCAGTTCATCGGTTATCGGCTTATTTGTGCGACCAGCTGTCACTCACTTTTCTGTGGATTATCACACGTTTGACATCGCTCGAACACCACCCTCGAAACGGAAGAAAAACCTGCAACGTGGAGTTACGAACCGCTGTGTTTACACCTCGACGACGATCTGTGCGTGTGCTTGCGTGTGTATTATGTGACCAATCTGAACTGAACTGTTGGGTTGGGTGAGGGGACAGTTGCGAGTTATGTGACAATACCGGAAAAACTTGTCATCCTGGTTTTTTTTTTTGTTGGGAAGACGGAACCAATTGGCCCCATCGATTTTCCCTTGGCGGTGTAGGTCGCTTTCGCACACTGAACTGATATTTTGACATCGCTGCAGCAGCGCTCGGTTTAATGGCCAGAACAGTACAGGCTAAAATTCGGCCAACCAAGAAAACGCGCGGACCCGAAATTAGGTCGATGAAAAGTTTTTCGACTGTGATGTGTGATATATTTTCGGTACACACGGACGGTACGTTGTACATTCCGCTGAAAAAACACGATTTCTACTCTGCGCTGTTGGTATTTCATCATCGTCATCATCGCAGTAATCGTCAACGTTGATCGTCGTTACTAATGGCAGAGTTAGCTTTGCTTAAAACGACTCTCAGAAGATGAAAAATAAATGAAAAAGGGAAAAGAGTGCCTACTGTTGCTCTTTCACACTGTTGGCAGCCGGAGTATAACTACTCTGTAATGAGAAAGAACCACATCAATTAGCCGCTGGGATCTAATTGGACTGACCGCCACAAACAGCTTCAGCGGCAGTCACGTGAGAACATTGGACCGAGATCCGATCGTAGGAGCCAATGAGACCGCTACTTCATGCACTCTATGCGTCAGCTGATCTCGATTGCTTAGATCGGCTCCCACATGTGGAAATATTGTTGCGACAGCTTGGGTTAAAATAGCATGCAAAGCTCGCCAAGTTCTACTGTCGGCAATTGTCGGGAAATTAAACAAAACAAAAAATAAAACAAAGTGTTCTGACAAGGTTGACGGTTTGCAAAAATGAATGGCACTGGCATGGCACAATTTTTATATGGCAGGCGTTGTGCTTGCGGTCGGCAGTCGATGCCTGAAAACAGACCTCACTAGAACAAAAAAAAAAACAGTGGCGAAATGAAACAAACAGAAAATTGCACTCCAGCTTGCATGTGAGTTGACTGCGATTCATTCGGGTGCTTGTGTGAGTGAGCTTAGGGGAGTGTGGCCTGTCGTTGAGTTCTTGATGGGAATGAAGTTTTGAGAGACGTGGAATGTATTTTTCAAAATTGCTGGCTGTGATCAGTTTCTGGAAAACTCTGTCTATTTTGGATAAACATTTCAAAAGGGCATATCGGTTTTAGTTTAATCACGAAATCGAATTTCCTTTTAGAACTAATTTCAAGCTATTTTCAATCTAAGAGTTTATCTAGATTCTTGAAGTTTCCGACAACAATGTTTGCTAATTTTCGTGAAATTGGCGTTTATGATCGTTCATCATTTAAACACACCTCAGATTTTCCCTGCTAGTGTTAGAAGCTTTTGCTAAGCTTCCACGTAGCTTCTCTCACAGAAGTTAGGCAGTTCCAGATTCATTATTTCGTTGATTCCCTCTGAAGCTCAGAGGAATGGAAAGATTCGTTGTTTTCAATGGTCTATGAATTTCAAGAAGCATAGCATATATTAATGAACTGCACAAATTTGAAACATTGTAAAATACAGCCGATCAAATCAGGATAGGTCATTTCTACTTGATTGGCCATTCTTATTCGATAAACTTTCTTAAAACTTCTTTTACCGAGCCATGCACCGAGATGGACTATCGACAAGAACTCAGTGATCGCTTCAGTGTTGCTGGGGTGGATTTCTGAGATCCTATACTGTTGGAATAAGTCTCAACGCAGATCTTAAGGAAGGTATACGTGAGAGGTTCAACCTAAGACGAAACTCAAAGGTGCTCATGACATACCAAAACAGTAACTGAATCGCAATAATTCACTTTTTGACACACGAATCATTGTGACATTTGAGATCTAAATCTCTCTATCTGCAGATCAAATATTGAAGAAAAAAAACTACAAAGTATAGCCCCATTGGGTTGTTTGAAATGATGACGTAGAGCTACGCTACAAAATGTAAACTATTTTGATTGTACAATGCAATATCCTTTGAATCAATATACTTTTAAGGCAAGGCTTAAGATTTATGAATTTTCAATATAACGTGACTGTTATTGAACAATGTTATTTTTGGAATCGATGCATAGAAATATTTCCTATCGATAGGTGCAAACATTTTGAAAATCTTTGAAGAAACGACTGAGATATTAATGCTCAAAACTTGACCACTTTTCGAAAAAATTGTACCCCAGTATGGAAAACAATGTCAAGTATACGTCAAAAAAAAATCAAACAAAGCCCTGCTAACATCTTCCTTAAAATGTCTATTTTTATTAGAGTATTCCTACTTGCTCCAAAGACTCTGATTTGGAGCTTCCAAACACTGTCAGCCATCCTCAACTGGAAATTTCGTCCAACTTTCTCCCAGAGTTATTCGTGAAAATGTACTTCTTATCAGCGTAAGCTACAGTACTGGATAAAATAAAGTACGTACTTCTAATATTTTCAAACTTTCGTGATTTTCTCAATTTTTATAATTGATAGTTCTTCAAAGCAATGGAATAAACGTTAGCACTGTAGCTGTTCTTTCGGAATATATGTTGTTCGGAGACTTGAGAGTGATACATTATTTGAAGATAAAATTGATCAACCAACTGTCCATGATTTAGATGGACAAAATAAAATAGGCAATACAAAAACACCCCATACTCATTGCTTATTCTTCACTTTAGTATTTCAAGCTTGATCCACTTAGTATTTGGCCGTACAATATGAGACGGGTCCTCCATTAGCTTAGTCGGTAAATGCGCAGCTACAAAACAATACCATGCTGGAGGTGACTGGGTTCGATTCCCGGTCTGGTCTAGGATTTTTTCGTTAAGGAAAAATTGCTCGACTCCCTGGGCATAGGGTATGATTCTTCTTGCCACACAATCATACTAATGCAAAAATGGTACCGGGCATCGAAAGCTCTCAATTAATAACAGCGGATGTGCATTAAGAACACTAAGTTGAGAGCAAGCAATAATCTTGAAATGCTAAAAAGAAGATGAAGAATATGAGACATTTCTTCACCAAAAAAGTACACAAAAAGAGGTTAAGGTTTAATTCTGCTGGGAATTTACTGAACTTCAAAGGAAAAAATATTGCATTTCGGATGAATTCACGGACTTTTCGCTTAATATCATTAATCAGTTATTGCACAGTAGAGCTGTCAACTTGATCTATCTTCTTCCACCACTTTTGCAAATCAGATGGTTTTTTGATTGTTTTGCTACAAATCTTCAGTTTGTTTTTGAAAATTGCCCAATATGTTTTCGATGGGACAAAAATTTGTACAATTTGATGGGTTGAGAGTGTTTTCAATAACGTCAGTATCATTCCTCTTATACCATTCCGTGACATCCCGGCTGCACGGAAAACAAACCGTGCCCAGATCCGTGAACTTCAGTCATGAGTTCGGGAACAAGCAAAAATTCACCATGAACTGAATCACGTAATCATGAACTAGGTTACGTTTTTAGGTAAAAATCCTGAAAACTTGAAGTAGTCCACGGTCCGTTTTCATTTTTTGAGAACGCTTTTGTTTCTGTGTTTAATGGCCAGAGCTTCATCGGACCGTCGGGCGATTGAATGAATGGCAAAATTCGCTTCTAAAGACACTCCTCATTGTATATCTGCCCATTGATATTCGCTCCAGTGTTGAAAACCTTCGTTTTTTTTTTTTGCCACAACTGCAGATACCTTGCCATATAATCAACTTGCGAGCAAACTTGTGTACATAGACAAATTTGAATCTACCTCGAGCATCACCCTTGCGTTTGGCAAGGTAAAAATTGTGTCTCGGGAGTTTTCCAAACTCCATTTTTACATATGTTTCATCGTTCATCACACTGTATTCGTTGTACTTCGTCTGAACTTGCTCGTACAGCATTCTTGCGCAGTGTTTGGTAACCAGGTTCTGTTTCAGGGTCATGTTGAGGTGCTTGCTGGCATGGTACGATTGGAAACTTTCACGCCGACAGATTCGTCTAATTGTACTGAACCTTTTTGCCAAATCACGCAAGGAGATCCCAGGATTGTTCCGGACTGGTTTCTGGTCATATGTTTCACCTCTACGGTCGCTTTGTTTTGTGCGATCTAGCGATAGTGTTTCCCGGTAACGTTTCAGCACGGTATTATCCCAGCGGATTTTGGGAATTTAAGATCTTTGCGATCATAGACGACGTCAGAGTGTGCAAAATTTGTTCCCATCTCTTGCGTTCCATCTTTGATATCTTTTGAACGTGAGTATCAATACTGATGAAACTTGCACCACTAAGTAAACAATTAGTAATTAAGAAGTAGCGTCGTGGAATACTTTCAACAAGGTTTTCGATATGTTGAGGGGTAAATATTCATCCAGGCCTTCTCCAGAGCTTCGAAAAGTTTGTCACGATCAGTCACATCTCTTTTGGCAACATTCTGATCCAAAATGGATCACAAGTTTCCTGTTGAATTTAGGTTCGGTTATTGGAGTGATTATGCTATTAGCCTAATACCTGAAGCACGAAAGTATGCAGTGGTTTTGTGAGCTGTTTGCTTGAAGTCGCCCTCTTGCTGAAAAATTAACTTCTTTACTAAGCCAACTTAACGCGACGACTCTTTAAGATTCCATTTCAGAATGCTGATGTACGAGTCTGCTTTCATGTTTCCGTCTATTTTCTCAAGAATCTCAACATCAAACTACACATAGCACCATAATACTCCCACCCCCATGCTTCAGTTTTTGAGGCAAGTTTTTCTCCAGGTTTTGACCACACTCGTGCACGCTGTTTCGCCCAAAGAGCTCAAATTCCCTCTCATCACTTCAGAGAAACTTTTTCCAGAATTTCAACGGCTTTTCGATATATTATTGAGCAAATTTGAGACCTTTGATCCCATAGAAATCAAAATCAACTAAGTAAACAAACCTGTTAACATTTTCAATAAACGGTCGTCATTGGAAAAACCTATTAGGAAAATTTAACATAAAACTTCACGTGAACATATCCGGAGCACTTAGCGATTTGGGCGTAATTGCATTTGTAAACAAACACTTCAATCGCTGGTTCCTCGCGAATATAAGCTCAATCTAGAAAACTAGCATTACAATCAAGTAGATAACATATACCTCTATGATTTGGTAGATTTTATTTGCACGATTGAGCTTATACTCGCGTGGAATCGGTGGATGAAGTGTTTGTTTACAAATACGATTACGCCTAAATCGCAAAGTGCTCCGGATATTTTAAAAACCAAAAAATAAAAAACTGAAACATTTTTTCAAACCATCGCTAGCAAACGCGAGCAAATTCCTTTAAATTCCACTAGAAAAATCTTATCCTTTGAAACATAGGCCTATTTCGTCTGCAACTTACAGACTTCTTCGGTGTCGAGAGCTCGCCTTTTTAATGCCCATTTCCTGTAGTCTTCTACGCACAGAACGTTCGAAAATATTTAAGTTAATATTTTCTCGAATTACACCACATTTTAAGTTGCTTTTCGAGGAAGACTAGCTGGTTGTAGTTTTTCCTCTGCCAGTTCGATCTGTGACGCCTCCAAGTTCTTCATACTTCTTGCATATTTTTCGTACTCCTGCCTCGCTAACTTCGTGTATTCGAGCAATTGCTCTGTTCGAGAGACTTACCTGAAGATTCGTAACGATAAGTTTACGGAAATTTGCTTTGATCCCAGCTTAGCAGATCAAAACGCGCACCAGTAATGAAAAATCAATAACAAACCAATTGTTTTGACGATTTCCTGCAGTTTGAGGGATCTTTAAGAGGGAATCAGTGCAACCGTTAGTGTTTTGAAAACTGCAACGACAGTAAGTAGGGTAACAGGAATGTCAGCCTAGCGCCTTCATTCGGCCTATACATAAAATATGTCATAAATTTGGAGGCGTTTGGGGAAATTTTGTTGGGTTTTTTTTGAAGGATTTTTTCGGAGGGGGTTCGTTTTTTTTTTTTTTTTTTTTGTTTTTTTTTTCTGGGGGGTTTTTTTTTTTTTTCTTTTTTTTTTTTTGTTTTTTTTTTTTTAAGGGCTTACGCTGAAGCATTCTCGATGGCAGCCATTACCTCAAAATTTAGAATTGATATAACTCAGAATCTGTACTAGATATTGGATAATTAATCACATCAGCTTGTATGCTTACTTGCTGTGAGCAATCTGATGTAGTTCGATTCGATGTTCATTCACTAACAATCGAGATTTATCAATTTGAAATAGCGAGGAAAAATTTGCGAGAGAGAGATAAAAGATAGGAAAAAATACACGGAGCAGCAATTCACCTTAAGCTGAAATATTGCCTTCAAGATCTTCAATTGATCTAAATTTGGCTTAGTGAATCGAAATGCCTAGCACTACATGCTAGATACACAGACCATAGTCACACGTGGTAAAGTAACTGTTTACATCGAAACATGAACAATTTGTTTACAAGAATACTGCAGACCCAATTTTAGGGACAAATTTTTTCCTGTGTTCTCAACAATGGTCTAATATACTTATTGCATAGTAAAATGTGTGCATTACTAAAAATTTGAATGAAAATGTATTAGTATGTGGTTATATAGTTCTTAAATGGCTTATCCAAACCGAATCCGACGTAATATAATATATATTTAGTAGGAATTCGAAAGTTTTGAAATGGAATGGCCGATCGATTCCTTGTGAAAATCATTCAGGTGATTTAAAGTAGTTCAATGTTAATTTGTCTTGTGAAATTGTTTGTTGACTTTAGCAAATATAGCTCAAAATGGAGTATCTAAAGTAATAATAATAATTAATTTTACGAAGATTGTTATTAACAGTCTACCTAAATTTTAAGACGGAGTTGCATCCACAAATAGACCCAATATGGTGCTTATAGACTTACATGACATCCATATCCATCGAATGTAAGTTGTTTAATTTGTCTTGGTTCAGAACAGCAAACGTCTTATTAAGCTTACGTTTTACCAGTTGAATATATTCCAGCTCATCTACCTTTTGAGTTTTGATTAAAAATGTAATCCACCGCTGCATATTAGGCTGAGTCAAGGGACACATACCGTAGTTTTTTTTTTTGTAAACAAAGATTCTGGCCGTTGAAGTTGTAGAGCATCGATCCCCTACTCTACACCGTTTTGGACGCAGATCTAACAAACGTAAAACTTTTATAAGGATATTCCATTTCAAATGGGATAGAAAATAGTGATGATAGTATGTCATTAGGCGGCGTTTACTCTTGTTCTAAAGGTGCTTCGAAGTCAACTTCAGTCAACTTCGACATCATTAAGTTTCCATATCGAATGAATAGGACATTTCATAAATTTACCCTTCATTGTGGCCAGTACTTTAAGATTATATCGACAAATATTTTTCATTAGGGCCTAACTGACAAACGTAAACAATGGCTTCTTCCGTATAATTTTTGGAAATCCAAAATCTACCCCTGTAAGTTTCCAATTCTATCGAATAAAAGGACTCTTGTGCTTCGAACTGGCTGTGGTGGATTAATGAGACAAGTTTCCAAGGTCGACAAATTCAAGGAAGAAGCCATTGGTTACGTTTGTCAGTTAGTCCCTAATGAAAAATCTTTGTCGATATATTGTATTAAACGTGGGCGCTCACTTCAAGGCGCTCGGAGAAATGATATTTGAAGCAGAACAGGTCTTAGACAAACGCATGAAAAAATCAAAAACCAATCAAAATTTCCAATCAGTATAGGCATGCTTTAAAAACATTGCGCGAGATCAGTTTCTGAAATCCAACATTTCCAACAACACAAATCTCTTCCCTCATCATTCATTGGAACCCAACGAAAGGTCAACCTCCCCTATGACGGTGCGAAAAAAAAAACTGCGCTGTTCCCAGAACGCTCGACCTACTTCGGTTGCTAATTCAAACCTAATCGTTCCGCACTGCATCGCAGTAGTTCGTTCGGCTTACTCACTCATGAATGAAACTCAGAACGGCCAAAGAATACCCGCTCATTCTCATTCAATGACGAAGATGCGGACTGCTGCGACGACGGCGACGGCGATAAAAACAGAACCCTGCCGGCTTTAGTAAATAGTTAAAAGTGCTGTTGCTTCGCCGTTGCAACCTTGCACAAAATCCCACTAGCTGTTCCGCTGCTCCGAACTGCAACAAACGAGCATCGGATCGAAACAGGCGATGAGAGCGTGGGGTTTTCAGCTCATTGAATTACAAAAATAAAGCGCGCAAATATTTTGAGGTTACATGCACCCCGCGCTGAGTGCGCATACAGTTTTGACAGAAGTGGAGAGAATTTCTGTCTACCGAGCTCGTGGGTTGGCAAGTCTGGTTGCATAACCTTAATACGCCACCAGCACTACCGCCCCTACACAATCCCAGCGTGGCGGCCCACTCCGGCCAGTTTCACGTTGCCAATAGTTTAGAAGCAAGGTTCCTAAGTTTGCTGGCGTTGTTTTTTGCAGCAACAAAAACAGCGCTGTGACATTTCACCACTTTTCGATCGGTGGTTCTTGAAAATGTAGGGCGAAAAATAAACTGGGCCGCCGTTCTTGAGCTGTCTCGAACGATGAGTAAAGTCACCTTAAATCGTCCGATGACTATTGCACCTAGTTGCAACCGTTCCCATTGGATGCGGAAAAGGTTAGCTCAAGATCGATTGCCTGCCAGTTTCCAGCTGGTCGTCCCCAGCTGGTCTGCCAAGCTTAGAATTAACCTTTGTCTCCTGACAAAATTTAGTCGAAGTTTCGAAATATGCGTCCACCAGTGGCAGCTATCTATTTTAATACTAGGGAGGAAGACTACGTCAAGTGAGAGATAAGATAACAGACAACGGCGACGCCAGCATTGCAAACAAACGCATTTCTAGGTGTTGCAAAAATGTGACTAATACCAGGAACGGTTTGCGCTGGATTACAACCTTTCCTAAGCATTTGCAATGCTAAATGGAACATCGAACCGGACACGACGGACTGGATCCGCTTCGTTCGAATGCCTTTTACATTTTTTGTTTTGTTTTCCGAGCCCCAATACAGTTGGCACGTTTACTGAACTTACGGTGCTATGCAAACGGTAATGTTCGCATTTGGCTGCGCATCGGTGGAGCTCTCCAGCGCGAGCGTAAATCTATTAATCACCGTTATCAGTCACTACACCACTACCACCATGCAGTCGAGTGGCCTATCACGTCGAGCATCAATCGAAGTGTCAACCGTCTTGTTATCACACAGCCTACTGCGATTGAGCTTCGTTCTAAACGCACAATTCGACGGATCACGGGCGCCTGCTGCGATAAGACAACGATAACTCGCCTCGTGCCCCTCTACGTAGGCTTTCGAACCCTTTCATGCATGAAGTGAAATTGCTCCTGCCGCATAATCGAATTAAAATGAACCAACGGCAGCGTCGATTCCACAGGAAACCATTGAAACGGCCTACTGTTACACCGGATTTATGCGTCGGGGAAACCAGAACCTAACCCAAGCAAGCATGGCTTGCTCGGCTTTGGTTCGATAGACACAAAGAAAACAGATGATTTTTCGCCTACTTATTCGATGGACGGTGGAGATTTCGGCCCCCCTGCGCCTACCCAGCCATCATACCAGAAAGAAAAGAAAAACACACAAAACCAACGGAAGATGATCCGTATTTGTTCGAACCGAATGAGACTGAGCGATCGCTCATCGGCGTTGATGACGATGACGATGATGACGGCGATCAACTTTCGGAATTATTCTGCACACAAAAGGCAGAGGCAGAGAAAATAGAAATGGAAAACCGAATCGCGGCTCCTCACTCCACCGGAGCATGCCGGCTCTGTGCGAGTGAGTAACGCTTTCTCAGGTGCGATAATTGATACCCTTGTCTACCTGCTGCTGCTGCTGTTGTTGGTGTTGTTGTTGATGATATTTGTATTGCTGCAATTGGTGCATTTTGCCTAGCGGTGGTTTTTTTCTTTTCTAAACTGCGCGCGAGTACCGTCAGTTTGCGATTCGGAAGGAGAGCGAGAGAGTGAAAGAAAGAGCAAAAGTGCCGTTTTGATTAAATGCTGCACTTGGTAACTGACGATATTTAAAACGGTGCGCGGTTAGGTACCTACATCTTTTTTTTTTTGCGGGATCTCAGGCTACAATGAGGCAAGTTGAGTAAACTACAGTTTTTAGTACGCTCTGGCTTATTGATGGCCCGTGACTGTTGGTCTCTCTCTCTCTCTCTCTGTCTCTTCTATGGGTGTTTGAGATGAACTTCCACTACCACTTGATAACTGAGAGATCTCAAACGAACAATTGCTGTGGTCAAAACTTACCTATCTGATCACTTCATCACTTTCATCAACACCTTACTTTAATAATAATAAACAAAATCTACATTTATCGATAACTTGACCTAGCTTATGTCATGATTTACTCAATTCGATTGTTAATTATGAGCTTTTTTCGCTTTGATCAACAACTTGTTTACTTCGAATCCTAAGCCGGATTAGTTCAGATTTCGGAGAATGTTTTGCTCTGGATCCTTAAGCAGAATCCGATTGAAACCCTAAGGAAATTCGCTCAGAATACCGACAAGAATGGATCAGGTCGCTCAATAGCTCGGAACGGAAGGACAACTTAGAACGATTCAATGACACGAAAAGTGAAAAATTTTGTTGTGTAAAACGTACATCGATTTGATTTGTTTCCACTCATTCTATTTTTATAGTGTTGAAGAAACGTCAAATCAACTGGTATAAGTGGTATATTTGTTGCCATATGATCATCACAGTATGCTCTGGTTACTTGAAGAAAAAACAACAACACTTCATTTTGTGATTTTTCCATTTTATTCTGTGATAATCTCATCAAAAAAAAAAATACTATTACTACTTACACCTTTGAATTGTTGGATGCATTTCCACAATCTGATGGAATAATATGGAGTACACGAATTTACGGTTGCTATCGTGAACACCCGAACCAATAAACTACTACCAATTCTGCCTGTTTTTAAATACCCTAGAAGTACGAATTCTGTAATGAATTATTCTTAATACATTTATATTCACGTACCTCTCAGCCAGTGCAAAAAAAAAACATTATTGGATAATGATGTGCTGAATCAATTCGAAATAATCAGATCATAACCAGAATTCGTTCAGAATCTGGAGAAAGTACTGCTCGGAATCCGTAGCAGTATTCGATCTAAATCTAGGAGTAGTATTTGCTCAGAAGTCCGAGCAGGATTGAATCAGATTCCTGACGAGGTCACTAAATATTAGCTGATTATTAAAATCTTTCGCATACTAACTAATTCGGTTAGTGAGACGAACAAATAGAACCAAAAAGATTCTCTAGGTAAATGAATTCCCTTTTAATTTTTGCAATAAACCTATGCAGTTCTTGGGTTGCTTGCGATCGAGTGGTTGATGTTTGGGCGTGAATTTTCCTAATTGAAGAAGCACAACAAAAGGCGGAAGACATATCGGGATGGCCGTGGCTCCAAAGAGAGTTGACATTAGGCAATGTCGTGGATGAGCCGAATCATTGTCTCTCACTACTTTGAGCCCTGAAAAGCTTGATTGCCGAAAGTGGGAAGATGCTGTATGCACAAATTTCAGTAAGCCACGTGATGTTTCTCCATGCAGAAATCAATCAAATAATTGGAAAAATAACCAATATTGAAGTATTTTCATTTAATTTAAACTATATCATCTATTTGGGAGAGCTGGTTATGGAACTGCTATGTTGGTCCGACAGCCACAATAATCAAATCATCGTCTTGATCAACTTTTTTTCTGAGCAATTTCACATTTAGGAAGCTGAATTGATGGTATTCCATGTAAGCGTACACATTTTTTTTCACGCGTCTCCACTTGATTCGCTGCCATCTTGGCCGCAACAAACCACACAACTACGCAATTTCCAGCATGTAAATGTAAACAATACATTTCAAAGAGGAACTGTGCAACATTTGGTCAATTTCTGTCCAGTGGCCAAAAAAAATTACAGCCAGTTGTAAGTGTTGCAATAATTTCGTGTTCGCCCTATATAAACTTGTGGCTCACACTTTACCTGCTGTGTTAAAAATAATCTCAAAAGGTTTACTTCAAATTGAGGCTGTGGGTACTTTTGGGATCGATTGGGATCGCGTTCAAATTTGTGGGTAGTTTTGGGATCGTGTGATCGATTTTTCGAATTCCCGATACAGCATCTATAGTACGATAGATTCTCTGTGTTGGTTTATGCTTCATAATACTGCGAAAGATACGCTCTAGAGTTCTATATATAATTTGGTCAGGATGCTGACCAGGTTCTGCTTGGAATTCTACCCTAGCTTCGTTGATAATCATAAACATAAAAACATTCAAAACTTCAGGGAATCTTATGCTTCTTCGACTGGAAAAATTACTTAGCTTTCAATCGACTCACACTGTTTGCTGGGTTGACTTTGTTCCGTTCCTAAACAGATTATGATCACCCCGGATGACGTCCAAGTGGTTTGAATCTACCAGCGCTGATGATGATGAAATGTTAAAGGGATCTCTGCTTTCACAGGTGATCTAAAAAAACCTCGTACTCAACAAATAGCTTGTTTGTTGTTATATTTACCAAATACCCTTTGCCCACCATTTTATCGTTATCGCGGAAATTAATGCAATCTAGTGAACCGCGCCAAAAACAAACTAAGAAGTGTATCGAAAAATAAAATTAACTAACAAGAGTTAAAATAAAACTAAAAACAATTCGCAAATGTTCAAAGCAATGCATGTAACGACAGCATAATATGTTAAAATATCGATTAAACTTACAAATGAATCAGATTGCTGTTTTCGGTAATATGATCGTACTTTAGACTTTATACCGTCCATCAAGTGGTGCAAGTGTGCACAGTGGTTTTTGTCCACTTCTTAGACGTTGCTGACAATTTTTTTTCTTGATGTCTGACATGTTGTGCCTTTTTATTGTTCCTCTTAACGATTGCCCCGTAGCGTTCGATCGGCAGCAGTTGGGGACAGTTTTGTGGGTTGATATAGCCCTCAACGAAACGTTGTTATCAGAAAACCACTGTAAAGCTGACAATGAGAATGAGAGGTCAGATCCGGCCAGAAGAAGGAATCTCATGCTTCTGGTATAGTGGAAGCAATCTCTTCTGCAAGCACTTGTTTCGGAAACTTTAAGCATTTATTGTTCCTTTTGTGTAGAAAATGGAAGATCGCAAGTCACATGTGCAAATCGCTTGCGAAACAAGCACCTTTTCACCTAATTTTTCCATCGCAACAGATTTGATGTAGAATTGAGGGCTCGGCAGTGTTCTGGAATCCTCGTCCATGTACGTTTCATCGTCCATTAAAACACATTAGATGGTCCCTCATTTTGTCACAATCCTTCTGCTTCAGAGATAGGTTTGGTACTTTCTGTTTCCTGTATGGCTTCAAATCATTTTTGATTTCTTAATCTGCTGGATCATTCCGAGTCTGGTCCTGTATTTCTTGTCCAAAGCACGAGTAGAGGCTGAATATAACCAACGACTTTTTGGGACAATTCGGGATTGTTGGAACAGAGGGTATTCGTCCAATTCTCGGCAGATCTTGCCGGGTGTACTGCTCACTATACTTTTCAATCACTCGTTTTACACTTGCTGGATGCCCTTTGACGTTTTTGACAATTTGATTGTACGTTACACTCTTTTAATTTTAGTTTTTAATATTACAGGGTATCTCACAATAGGTGTCACTAAAACAAAATGAGATTACAGCAAAACAAATCAACCAAATCATAGCATTTATTTTTCATTTGAAAGATACATGCTATAGAAAAAAAAACCATATTAATTCAATTCGATTCTCTCGCCCTTTTCCTTGATAACTTTGCGCAAACGCTATGTAAACCCATCGCAGCTGGCACGCACGATTTCCTGAGCAATTTGGTCCAATGTTTCTTGAATCGATCTAAAGTAAGCCCTTTCGTAGGGCCTATATGTTGAAGCATATAATCCCAAAGAAAGTAGTCAAGGGGGGAGGGATTCGGTGAAGATGCAGTCCATTCTTCGCTTGTGATGAAATCGGGCAAATTTTCCGCGCACCACGCTTGTGTCTTCTTTGCCTTGTGAGATGGAGCTGAGCTGAGCTGAGTCCTATTGGAAACAATATGGTGTATTCTCATACAGCGGTGAAGCATGAGCAAGCAGATGGTTCTTCAAAACCTGCTCGATGTAATATTCAGTGTTGATTTTTACGTTAGGTTCTATGAAAAGAAGAGGAAGTTTTGCTTTTCGTGAAACGGCGCCCCCTACCACGATTTTCGATACATTCTGACAGCGTTCTGCAGCTAGTTTATCTCTTGGAATATGTGCAAGACTTTTGCCATACACACGATCATTTTGTTGATTATGACTGTCCTGAAGGAGAAAGAGCTTTTCATCCGAAAATAATATCTCGCAGTCACCGCGCGGAACCAAAAGATTTCTGCTTCTTTGGACCCTGGCTTGCTTTTGACGCTTCTTCGTTCTGGCAGTTCGTCTGGCACGTCTGAATATGGACATTTCCAGTTTCCTTGAACCGTTTCAAGGTACGAAAAATAAAACGCTTACTCAATCCGAACTGCTTAAAGCGATTGAAGATCTGACACGGTCCAAGCTTTTGCAAATGTAATTTTAAAACTTGCTCCCGTATGGCTTCCATGATAGCTGATAAATATAAACAAACGAAATCGCTTATTTATCTTCAGCAATGAGCTGTCAAAAGAATACACTCAAAACGGGTATAATCAATTCCGCTGTTAAAATTACCCAGCTGAAATCAACCAAGACTGAAAAAATGTGACACTTATTGTGAGACACATTGTGGTTCGTTCTACACATCCAATCCACGACATTTTGTAAAGAAAAAAAAACTGTGATGATGAAAAGAAACTAATCTAAATAGGCTTTTCAACTTGTAAACAACACATAATACGAATACACGCTAAAACAATATTTACTAGTTGAAGCTCAATAACGCATCAAATGTTTAAAACAACTTTTCTATACACTCCTTAACTATCGATTTTCGACAATTTTCGAACAGCCTTTTTCAATTCAACGCATTTCTTACCGAAAGTGATCACTTTCGTCACAGTATATCGATTCAATCATTGGAAACAAACAAATCCCTGGTTCGCGAAAATGTTTTTGCTTCTGTGCTCACGCTGTCATGTTTGACAGTTAGTGGAAGAGCGATAAACCATGGTGAACCGAGGGGTGAATGATAGTAAGGCTGATTTCCAAGTAGAAAAACGAAATTATTTGCGCTTATATTTAAAAGACAAAAAAAAAGCCCTGCTTATATAAGAGACTAAATTTTGACAGGCGCTTTGATTAGCAAGAAAATTCAGGCTGTGATTAATTTGATGAATCCCTTAAACTTTTTTTTCTGTATTATCGAGATGTTCAGCCTCGGGCTGGTTCATCTCTCGTCGTAGTTAATGAAACACCACTTTGGGTGTTTTTCATAACTTGTCCGGGGGTGAGATTTGAACTTGTGACTTTGGCGTGAGAGGTATGAATGTTAACCACTACGCCGGGGTCGCCCCACTTATACTTGATATTTCAAAAATGAATTAAAATTTTGGAAAATCCTTCTGTTTTTGATTACCAGATTTTCAAGAAGGTATGTGAACTTATTAACCGTCTGTCAGAAGTAAGTTTGCTGTAGTTGCACGTTTATTTGAAAATGTCTCTTCTATCATATTAGAGCGAAAATTAATTTTAATCCTTCAATTGAAACACAGCCTTAAATTTTCATAAAATGAACAACAATTATTCGCTTATGTCTATAATTTAAACCATCTGAGTTACATCGTTGATCGAATTATTGTAGTGACATGTTCATGATGCGAAAAGTTCCACCGACCGGAGTGTGACTCAAACTCTTACTTGTTGCACTCAAGCTCTGGTTCAACGATGGGTTAAGGTTTGATTCACTTGAACATCACTTTGTCTCGGGTAACTATCAAATATTACCAAACTATTGCCCTGATAAAAGTTCTCAAATACAGAACATTTACTCTAATTTGATTCGATCAATATACTTTCTACGCTCACAATTATATTCCAGATGAGACCGACAATTGGGTTGTTTTGAATGAAAATATACGTTGGTTTCCATACATCATCTGAAAGAAATATGTATCCTGTATAGCACGATATTCTTATCGATATCGATTAAAATTAAGTTCCGTAAATGGCACTGACGGTGATTTTTGCAAATGTAATCACACTTATTAAAAATAAGTTCTAGTGCACCAAAGTTGATAAGCTTGTGGATTTCAGCTCCATTAACAATACAGATTACGAGTATGCAATAACCTTAATAACCATAAAACATCCAATTGAGATCAAACTGAAGTTTATAACCACCGTCTTGGTGCGTTTAAGGTGTGGCCCAGTTAGAATTGGAACATAGACTATTACGCATATTTCGGATATACATTAACAAAATAGTATTCTGTTTTAACTAAAATGTTCAACTTTATGTGGACTTTAGAGGGAAAATACAAAAAAAAAAATTAATCAAGAAATTTGCAGACTTTTCCCGGAATACGTTGCATCAACCGGCGCACATTATTCTCATCCATCGTTTTGGCAATCCTATTCCACTTGGTTCTCAATTCATTGATGCTTTTGACGACACTACGACATTCACCTTCAGCTTCCTCTTCATAATAGCCCAAAATCTCTCTATCGGTCTGAGCTGGGGACAGTTTGGTGGATTGAGTTCTTTCGGTATAAACTGAATCCTGTTGGTTTCATAACACTGTAGCACTGTTTTACTGTAATGACAGCTTGCAAGATCTTGCCAAAACATGCCAGGTTCATTGTGGGATCTGAAAAATGGCAATATTCGCTTATGTAGGCATTCCGTTCTGTACAGCTCTGAATTAAATGTCTTATCAGTGATGAAAACCTTGGTCTTCCTACCGCAGCTACAGATGCCTTGCCAAATCATGTATTTACGTGCAAATTAATCTGCAAACACTAACTTGAATTTGTCAAGAACATCTCCCCGAGCCGTAGCCAAGTAAAATTTGTGTCCCGGTAGCTGTTTGAAATCGGCCTTTACATAGGTTTCATCATCCATGCGGAGACAGCCATTATCACCATATGACCGGAAGCCTTCCCGGAGACGAATCCGTTGCACGGTACTGCGTGCTGCGCGAAACTTTTTGCCCAAATCGCAGTCTGAGATGTTGGTTTTTGCCTTAATGTTCCTGATGACTTTGTTCCGCAGTTGACGGTTGACAGTACGTCGACAAAAATTCTCTATACTTTTTCAAACCACGCCACACGGTATTTCGTGAGAAACCCAACACTTTAGCAAGTTTTGGTCCAGACCACGAAGGGTTTTCCAAATGATTGCGCAAAATTCTTCTTCTTCTTTCTTCACCCATTTTGTATTTCCCTGAAACACGTTTGAACTGCACCGCGATGTCAGTTTACAAATCCGACCACTAGGGTCGCTGTAAGAATTAAAAATGTTTGTTCCCATACAAAATGGGCCGCACCTAAGTAGTGTCGGAACATCTACTTAAATAAGATTATTGATCTTACTATTCAGGGTGGTTTTGTTTTGGAGACTTTTAAAGTTTTCCAAACTAAAAAATCCAAATGCTCGCTTATTTGAACGACTGAAATTGGATTTGAATTTGTTTGCACGAAGTGGGTTAACGTTTAACTTCTGCGATGCTTTCCACGAGCCACTTCTTAAAAAAAAACGGCTCCAAAAGGCTCTCACCTCTATCGAAAATGACTGATTGATTTTCAAATTCCATGAAAAACACCCCCAGCACGGCACTACCTTTCCTAAACATCCCGTACTGCCAAACCCTTTCAATGTCACTCATCGCCGTCCGGTAAAAGCACATTTCTCGCAGCCTCCGGAATCCAACTGGGTTGTCGCTTTGCGTGACAAAAAAAAACCGCCTCTCGTCAAACGGAGTAGAAAACAATTTTTTAATGACTTCCACAAACAGCCCGTTTATCAGCATCATCCATCGTCGTCATACGCCGCGGCAAGCTACCACACATCGTAGCCCCCATTCGTCGGTTCAATTGCCAATCACGACGATGATCGCATGAGCTGTCTAATGGATAAAATTAACTTTACACATGTAACATGTCATTGAGTGTACGTACACAGTCACAGGCACACTCTTGGAACTCGTGACGACCCTGGCGAGGTTAACTTCTCTCCGGCCGTTCCACCCCCTCTCCTCTCCTTCTATCAACACGTTCGACTATTTCTCAGTAATCTCCATCAACAACCGCCCAAACCGCGGGCTACTACGCCAAAAGCGTCATTTCAAACGTCAAACAAATGTGTGTTTGTGCAGGTTGCTAAGGGAGATGGCTGCAGGGGCGTTACTCGCGGTACACCCCCAGATTCGCCAAATGCGCCTCACCCTGCAAGAAATCATAGTAGGAGGAAGCAGAAACTGTGTGTGCAATTGCAGTAGCCGCACAGCGACGGGTGCAGTCTCTTCTAAATACAATCGCTTGGATTTTTTCGCTACATTTTCAAGTACGCACACGTACCACAACCACAACGGCATGCGCGCAGCATTGCAAATAGTTGCATAAGCCTACTTGCTGCTAGCTAGTCGCTCACTAAGCAAGCCGCGCGGCGGCAGCCGCTTGTTAGATGCAGTTCATAAATTTTCCACATGCACTGAACAAGTGCAATGTTGCCAAAGTGCGCTGCCATTAGTCACCACCGCGCAATGCCGTGTTTAAACCCCCCTCTGTACTAGAATCATTCGTTAGGTTGGCGTTCAAAAAAGGCCAATGTCGCAAACGTAAACAAAGGCTTTGTGCGTATTTTTTTTCGCAATTCTATCGAAAAGTTTGCGCTGTCGACTTTGGCCCTTATGAACGAAATCTCGGGAATTAGTCACACACAAACCTACGCAACGACACAGCGGCTCCGTAAGCACACACAGCAGGAAAGGTCGATTTTTGCGGCACGGCACGGCACGTCACACGCATCGAGAAACCGGCACAGCAGGCAAAAAGCAGCCGCATGATCTACGTAGTGAAAGTGCGGTACAATACGGTGGTGATCCTCCGGCAGACGACGACGGCGACGGCCACGGCACGTGCGATGGCGAAACTTAGTTTTGGAGTGCGTGTCAGAAGTGCATTTACATAGGTATTTCCCGTTTAGCAGTATTTGTAAATGCACTATCTGGTACGACATTCCAGAATCAACAATCATCCGGTGGGGAAGCTGTTGGAAATAAAGAAGAAGAAACAATCGGAGAGATCCAATTAACTCTTAGTGTTTTATTTATGAATGTAATGTGCTATATCAAAAGTCGAATAAATAAACATTTTTCTCCGACTGCAATCGTTTCAACTGGCAACCTTGATCACATTCCCTGCATTATTTTATTTCACTCTCCTTTCCGCCACCCTGTTGATATTAAATCGAGAAACGTCAAATCCGATCATCGCCAGAACAAAGCAACCTATTTTCAATCCTACCTCGTGTCGTCACTGCAAAACCTGTGGAACTGTCATTTGTTTACGATCGCAACCCCTTACCAGCTGACCCAAAACGACATTACCGAAAAAGCAGTAAACAATCTGGTCGGAGATATTTTCGTCCCGCCACGCCATCCAATATCTACAATAAATATCCAACAAGATCTAGAACAATTTCCCCACCCCACAACTGGACCTGAGCCAAGTTCCGAACTCGCTCTGTTCTGAAGGTGAATCCATAAATATCCCCCTACTGAGGCGTAATTTCGCCAGGTTCGGAGGGATGCACTCCCAAATCCCTAGTGTCGCGTGCTACCGCGTTCATCCCGAAAAGGCAAACCGACAGGAAGGAACCGCTAAGCAATCAGTCGATGGCCGACCATCGAACCATCAAAGTCTATCAGCAAAAACGGCAATACGCTCTGGCAGTGTGGTTAGCTGGTTGTGTAGAAATTTGCTTACGATCCCCACAGCCCCTTTCCGGGTCATATATTATTGCCTGCTTCCTGGAGAGGGGGCGTGCTCGGGCTCAAGTTCACAGCCACTATCCGCCCTGCCGTCGCGAGGTGCCAGGTACAGCGATCATCGAACGTGCGTGCATCGGTTGCGCCTAAATGGAGGCATTGATTGTGTGACGAGTTACTCTGATCCGCGTGATTCGAAAGTGTTTGCATAACGTTTGGTAACGCGCGGTGCGTTTATGATTCAATCAATTCCATTAGTTGAGTAGGCGTTCATCTTCCGAATATGAAAAACATAATTATTATGGATAAACGGATCGAATACTGTGATACCAACATTGAAGCACATTGTTCCCGTGTTGTTTCGACTGCAGCCAACTCAACACTCCCGTGGAAATATAAAGGAGGTGGGAAAAAAAAAAAAAGAACACCCCTCCCTAACAATATTGGAGTACTTTTTTTGAAAAAAACCTCCCCACCCCACAAAACAAAAAAAAAAATACCGACAGAGGTGTATATAAGAAGTTGTGGTGGGACGATGCCTTTAGAATGCTTGTGTGGCAAGTGCAATCATACACAAGAAGAGTTGTAAACATTTTCTTTTTGAAACATACCAGGAATCGCACTCGGTCACTTCCAGCAGCCTTTGTCGACCATAGTAATGGAAGCTCTTAACACATTAGGTCTCTTTTTTTTTATTCAATTCAATATATGCCAAATACAACACCAGAAGGATTTTAGAAATGCCTAATACATTAAGGAAGCGTCAAATTTGTTAAAATTGAGGATTCGCCTAATAGAGTATTTTAGGGGTATTTGGATTTTTCGATGAAAAATATAATAATATACCCACATTCCATTTCACAACAATTTCAAAATATTATGAAATAATAATGATTCCTAGACAACACCATTCTATTTCACCATGAAACACGCTACAAGAAAAACAGAATACCTAAACTAACGAACCAACCATTGATTTCATACATCAAAAACGTCAAAAAGGCGCGACACGGAGAAACCAAACTATCCAAAATGAAGTGTGATAGGACTACTATTTTGGATATAATTTTGTTCTCACCGGTAGGTAGCTTTAACTCAATCTTAAAGTTAAAGTGAAAAAGTCAATTTTACGCAAAGCTAGGTATTTAAGGAGTAGTATGTTTTCAGTATACGTGCGAGGCGCCTTCCATGAAACAATCCAAATCGGAGTGTTGGGCTGCCACTTTGCTTTGGCTGAAATTTTTTGATCGCCATTTAATGAACAATGGTGCTGTGAGGCGGAAGCAAATTCGTGTTTCAGTTTAAAATTTTACACGTTTATGGATATGGATATGGATCAATTTAGTAAAATTCTGGATTTGGAAACCCTGTCACAAAAAAATTTACCGGTAAGTGTAATTGTTTCACTTATTCGATTGCTTTTTCTAATTCTAGTGGCTTTCGAGGGATGGAGAACTTTATTAGTGAAAACCCAGTATTTCAGCAAAGTTCATGGAGATGATCACGGAACTTCGATATGATGGGTCACTTACTGAAAAGAAGGTCCAGAAGTTTCTTTCATGGCTTTCATCTATCATTCTTTAGAGTCAACGGCATGCCATGTCCCTAGTAAATCGTTTCATGACAAACGAAAAGTACTCGTATCAATATGAACGTTTAGTGGATTTGATCAAATTGCCAATGGAATGTTTCAATGTACCCGAGAATGTACCAATAAATAAAATATATTTTGTTTGATTTGCATTTTTAGATTTCGTTTATTGAATTTAGCTGAAGAAAGTTCACTAAATCAAATTCTCGAATAATATTTTCAAAAAAAAAAAGAAGAAACTCAATTTTGGATTATTTTTACTGTAGATTCGCTGTTACACAAACAGTTAATTTCACTCAGCACTGAGTCTTTTCGAAATACTCTAAATTGGATACTTTGCAAATAACTTAATTATGACTGGTTTTACTTTGCTGTCAAGTTGAGTGAAAATCACTTAATTTTGGATAGTTTGGTTTCTCTGTGTACATATTCCAACAGGCCAGTTTGCTGTCACTTTGCATAAATGTCACTTTGTGCACTTCATGCCAGTTTAAAATTATAAGATTTTTTGGTTTAAAAATCGAGACAAAATAGTTGAGACCTAAAAAAAAAAATAATTTGTGTGCTAGTACGAACGCCCGTCATCGATATCAATGAAAAAAAAACCCGAATTAATGCACCGATGGTGAGACTGAACCCTTCTTACACTTCACCAGAATCACGAACTCAAATGTGGCCAATATGGTACTGGATACATATTTTCATCCGAAATTCCAGAAAAATCCAGGAATATACATTCAGTTTATAAAATGAACTATTTGTCAATCCTGAACGTATTGTTCATCGATGTAATTAAAATATTGCCATTAATAGTCTTTAACGACCTGTTTATGTTAGTTATATACAAGGGGAAATTACATAAATATTAGAAGCTCCATATAATCAGTCCATAGAATGAATTATTAGACAATCCTAAGCTTCAATTTTGATTATCGATATGGATCCAAGATGCTTTGGAGACTTTGTGTAATTTTCGAATATACTCATTGCAGTTCAAAACACCAAAAGAAGGGTATTAAGATCGCTTGAAAACTCGACTTGTTATCCGAGGCCCAGAGGGCCGAGTGTCATATACCATTCGACTCAGCTCGACGAACTTTTTTTTTTTTAGACGGGATGGAAAATCTGCAACCAGACACCTGAAGAACTCAGGGTGTGGGGATGAGGGTGCCAACTCCTCGACCCACTAAAAACCCACCCGTGCCTTAAGCCCTGGACCCTCCCCGGGACCACCTTTCGGTATTACTTCGGGGAGGGGGCTATTGTGCTTGTTAAGCACCCACTATGTCTAACTACTTAGGGCTTTAGTAGTTAGGTGGTCCCTGCGACCTGCCTTTGGTCGTTTCGCCATTTTTGTTGGAGATCGAGGACGATCTGGGAGGCTGCTACGCATACCGCGTCCCAGACGTCCCGGTCCTGGCACATCCTCTGGACCAAATTGTCCGGAGTCGTGTCGTGACCGCTTACGGCAATCATGCCGGATCTCGCGCCGTCGAAGCGAGGACATGCGAAGAACACATGTTCCGCAGTTTCCTCGACTCCCGCGCACTCGCTGCATGCGGAGGACTGTGCATGCCCATATTTGTGCAGGTATTGTCTAAAACAGCCGTGGCCAGACAATATCTGCGTTAAGTGGAAGTTCACTTCACCGTGTCGCCTACCGACCCACCCGGTTAATTCCGGGATTAGTCGGTGGGTCCACCGACCTTTGGTGGAGTTGTTCCATTCCCTTTGCCACTTAACCATGGATGCGGCTCTAGTGGTCTTCCGAATACCTCTTGTTCCACGTTGTTCGAAGCACTCTACGTCCTCTTTTATGACCATGCCTATTGGCATCATCCCCGCTAGGACGCAGACCGCGTCGCGTGATACCGTTCGGTATGCACTAACCACTCTTAGGCACATAAGCCTGTGCGTACTCTCTAGCTTACTTGCGTAGCTCTTGGTACTCAAGGCGGTGATCCATGCCGGCCCGCCGTACCTAAGTATGGACAGGGCGACACTGGCCAGGAGTTTACGCTTACTCCCTTGCACCGCCGAGCTATTCGACATCATGCGGGATAATGCCGATATAGCCATAGAGGCTTTCTTGCAGGCGTAATCGACGTGACTGACAAAGGACAGCTTATCGTCGATCATAACCCCAAGATACCTCAAGAACCTCTTCGATTCTATTGTGCAGTTACCTGCACTGATCGTCGCATGTTGCTCCGATTTCCGATTATTCACCACCGTGACCTCAGTCTTATGGTGGGCTAGCTCCAATTGCCTGGAGCTCATCCATCTCTCCACAATGCCAATGGAGTGCGAGGCCGTTAACTCGACCTCTTCGATGGATTCACCACATATCTCCAGGGTGATGTCGTCCGCGAACCCGACTATCTTCACCCCGTTCGGGAACTCAAGCCGCAGTACCTCATCGTACATCGTGTTCCATAACACCGGACCCAGGATGAACTGGGGGGGGGGGGAAGGTTGCTGTTTGTATACCAGTACGCGATTCTGGAAGTAGCTTCCGAGAATCTTGTACAGGTACCCAGGAACCTGAAGGCGTTGGAGCGAGTCGGCGATAGCCACCCAACTGGCGCTATTGAACGCATTCCTCACGTCAACGGTGACCACTGCACAGTATCGTACTCCTCGCCTCTTGCGCTGGATTGCCACCTCGGCCGTCTTGGTGACGGACAGAATGGCATCCACCGTCGACTTCCCTTTACGGAAGCCAAACTGATTATTAGACAGACCGCCTGTACCCTCCGTGTATGTTGTCAGTCTGTTGAGGATTACCCTCTCGAGCACCTTACCCGCTGTATCCAACAGACATATAGGTCTATATGCCGATGGATCTCCTGGTGGCTTCCCTGTCTTTGGTAGCAACACACGGGTCTGAATTTCCCAGGCGTCCGGGAAGACGCCCCCGCCCGGCCCCTTTGGCATCCCCCCCCGGACCTTTTGGGGTTCGGGGGGGGGGGGGTTGGGGGGCGGGGGCGGGAACCCTCCGGGCCCGGGGCTTTGTTCTCCGTTTGGGGGTTTTTTTTTTGGTGGGTTTCTTCGGCCGGGGCGCCCCGGTGGGGGTTAGGGGGGGGGGGGGGGGGGGGGGGGGCGCCCCCGGGGGGGGGGGGGGGGGGGGGGGGGGGGGGGGGGGCGGGGGGCGGGGGGGGTGTGTGGTGGGGGTGTGTGTGTGTGTGTGTGTGTGTGTGTGTGTGTGTGTGTGTGTGTGTGTGTGTGTGTGTGTGTGTGTGTGTGTGTGTGTGTGTGTGTGTGTGTGTGTGTGTGTGTGTGTGTTACAAATAATGTCAAATCGGTTTCTCAGCCGTTTGTGAACCGATTTCAGTTCTGCTGACGGCAAATGAAAGCTACAACATTCCCATCGAACGCTATTGATTTTTTTTTTCATTTGGACATTTCGTTACGAAGATATGAACGAAACAGTACTTTACGGCATATTATAATAGTAATCTAACAGTTTAGTCCACAAACATCATAGGATAAACTTGTTAGTTTCAGGTCATTCAAACCGTCCGTCAAAACTTAAGGTTTACAATTGTAACAATAGCTTTATGGGCTATATAAAGTTAAGTTAGTTAGTTTGGCATACAATATCCCAATATTGTGTCATAATGTCAGTTGGACATTCATTGAACATGTTTGAATACATATCATAATATTGTATACCAGATAAAGCTACTGTTACAACTGTAGATCTTAAGTATTGAAGGACAGTTTGAATGACCTGAAACTAACAAGTTTATCCTATGATGTTTGTGGACGTTTCAGAATATTCATTGAAAGTGTTTGAATATTTATAGTAGCTTTGTATAGCCCAAAAGGCTACGGTTACTACCGTATATCTTAAATTCTGAACTCAAGGTCAGTTTTTATGAACCTGAACATCCCGAGATAATCTGATAATGACTGATAATGATATGTTTGAATACATATCGTCACCTTTCATAGATTATAAAGCTAACTTTACGACTATAGATCCTAAATTCTGAACTCAAGGGCAGTTTTGATGACCTAAAACATCACAAGATATCTCATTATATCGATTGACCTTCCAAAAGACTCACTTAATTTGGTCAAACACATATTGTTACTTTCTTTAGTCCAAACAGCTACACTTCGAAACATAAAATCTACAGCTGTAGATTTTAAGTTTTGAATTCTGGTTTGGATAACCTAGAACATCCGAAGATTATCTCATAATGTCTGTTGTTCTTCCAAAATACTCAATGAATATGTTTCAATACACATCGTAGCTTTGCATAGCCCAGAAAGCTTTTGTTACAACTGTAGGCCCTATGTTCTGATCTCAAGGATAGTTTGGATGACCTAGAACATGTCATATTGCTGTTTAATGTTTTTTGACTTTAAGAATGTTAATTGAATAGTTTTGAATATTTATTGAAACTTTGTGCTGCCTAAAATTTACTGTAACAAATGTGAATCTTAAGTTCTGAACGCCAGGACAGTTTGGATGACCTAGACCATCCCAAGAATATCTTCTTGTGTATTTTTTACGTTCGAAAATATTCACTAAATATGCTTGCATACGTGACGTAACTTTGTATAGCCCAAAAAACTATTGTTACTATCGTAGATTTCAAGTTCTGAACTCCAGGATGGTTTGGATTTCCTAGAGGATCTCAAAGATATAAAATAATAACTGTTGACCTTCCAAAAGATTCATTGAATATGTTTGAATACAGATGGTCACCATATATAGCTAAAAAAAACTACTGTTACAACTGTAGATCATGTGTTTTGAACTCAAGTACAGGTTTGATGACCTAGATCATCCCTGTTTATCTCATGATGTTTTTTTAACGTTCGAAAATATTCACTGAATATGGTTGAATACGTAGCGTAACTTTGCATCGCCTAAAAAGCTATAGTTACTACTGTAAATCTTAAGGTCTGAGCTCAAGGACAGTTTGGATGACCTAGAGCATCATAAAGTTATCAAATAATGACTGTTGACCTTCCAAAAGGTTCATTCAATATGTTTGAATACAGATCGTAACCTTATATAGCCCTAAAAGCTACTATTACAACTGTAGATCTGAAGTTTTGAGCTCAAGTACATTTTGGATGACTTAGAACCTCTGAGAAAGATACAAAAATATTTAACATTTATCATCGAGAATTTAATAATACGTATGCATATGTACAATATTCTAAAACAACGCCAACGCTTTACACTATTAAAAAGGCATTTTTTTCTTCCTGAACTTCTTCATATTCAGTATGTTCTAGGTCGTCAATTAAGTCTTAAACTCATAACTTTTATTCAGTCTGCGTGATTTTATGCAGCCATTATTTGGGGTCACAAATGACCCCTCAGGCCTGAAGGAGTTAATATACTTTTTAAGGCAAGGCTTAACATTTATGAATTTTTGAATAGTATGTGGCCCAAAATCCACAATGTTCTCTATTGAAATTGATGCGTAGAAAAACTTCCGATCGATTTTTGAAAATATTTTGAGAAATGATATTAATGCTCAATCCCGACCACTTTTCGTGGCGGTGGCAATGGGATTTTTTTTTTAAATTGTAACCCAGTATAGAAAACAAAGACGTAGTCCTACGTCAAAAGTCACGTTTTCAGAGCTCGGTTATAAAATAACGCTAATGCCTCAACCCGCCAGCCGTTGCATCCAGTAAAAGCTCCAAGTATGTTGTGAAAATCGCCAAGTTACTTCAGATTCAGGTCAACTTTGATCTTTTAATTGACGACTGGAGCATGTTAAAATGCTAGGTGCTGACCATGAGTATAGAGTACATAATTGAGGAGTATTGGAACCAGTTGTATACAAAGAAATCGGCTGTAGGTGAGTCTAAATACCCTCAGGTGATTAAGGTAGTGAAAACAGCTTCACATGTCAACGGCTCAAAAAAGGAATTGAAAAGCAAGATATGTCAGAAGTAATTCTAGCACAGGCTGGAAGGCGTTTCAACCGTGCGTTTAGACCCGTCTCCGCAAAAACAAGCTGCGGACCAAGTGCAGGAGGCCGTGGAGGAAAAAAAAGTCGCTTGATTACAGGCTTCTTTACCAAAAATCCCAAAAAGTGATAATGCGCCGCAGTATTATTCATTTTTGCAAACGCGGATGATTACTTAGTTCATTTTTACTGTACTTATAAATCAAATGTATAAAAGTTTAAACAAAAAACTAAAATTTGGAAATCACTTTTTAGTCACTATTTGGTCACTATTTTTATTATTTTAGTCACTAAAGTCACTATTATTTATCCATAAATCCGCTACCAGCACCCGTGGTGTACAGAGTTTTGTTATGCTGGTTGCATACCCAACGGGCCGTTTAGCAGCGTTAATTTTTGCGCTTATTTTGTCGTGAGTGCATGAAGCTAATTACGAAACAAGCTAGTAGAGACGGTGAGATCAATCTGATTATAAATATAGAACAAAAATTCTGTTTTCAAATAAAACTAATAACGTGCCTGGTTTGGAAATTTTACACTTCCCAATCTGGAAGCGTGTAGCAGCACCATTATCCAAATGATATCGCTAATGTTTACTTGCGAGGCTTATTGCATGTGAAACTAACCTCGGAATGGGCGTGACTCTCCAGAACAGGGGTGCTGGATCTACAGTATAGCTATCACTTTCTAGCTCCCGGATTAAAGCTGCTTACAATGGTCACTTAAAGGATTGTTGCAAAACGATTTCTTCCATAATACCATTGCCGGCCAATGGGTGTTAGATTAGACACACACACACACACACACACACACACACACACACACACACACACACACACACACACACACACACACACACGGCCTTACGATATCGACGTATGAAACTATGTTTATGTATGAAATGGTAAAAAGCGCATCTCAAATTATTGCTTCGATTACTCTTGGTGGATACTGAATCCTGATGATACCGGCCTGACATTCATCTTCCAAACTCGGAAAGTAGAACAGGACGAAGTGAGTTAACCACTGAAAACCATAAATTAGGTAAAGTCATTTTCATTGATTCCAGTAGTTGATCTCTTGTCTATATGTATGGGATGTAACGCGTAGAATCTTATACTCGCATTATTTTCAATAAACATTCAAATTAGTACTCTCGTCATAATATTCTACATGAATAAACATTTATTGTACTGCGGATATACTATTGGATGACTGACATTGGCATTTTTAATTCATTTTTCCGTTACCAAGTAGTTAGTATAGGTCATGGGGCAAGACAGCTTTCTCGTGAGTAACTTATTTCTTCAAAGTTACTCAGGATTCATCGAATTTGCACACTCTATGATTTTCTTCTCCCCCCCAAGATGTAGAGTGGTGGGAATGTCAAAACATGTGTGTGAAAACGAATAAAACAACTTCACTCATATTTGATCATCAAACTCACGATTGCTCAGAATGCTCAGAATGCATCAGCTTCCATCAACTTGTATAATTTTGAACTCGATCTAAAGTATTCTGGCAGCAGAAGAAGTTTAATTACACAAATTTTAGTTTATAAATCACAACTAAGATCACAAACTTATACAAGATCAGTAGAGTAAAGGAGGATAATCATGGTATAACAATTAATTCTGCTGAAACCGTCTCATTCTATCCGCAGATAACCTGTGCCTGCCTTCGGTTAGCATCCACTTTTTTACATTTTTAATCCGGCCGCTAGAATCTGCAATCTTGAACGTGTGTTTTAGTCCAGATGGAGAACTTTTCAATTTTAATTCCTCATAATTGCTGAAAAGATCGGCAGCGTAGCACACTGTCGAGGAGCCATCAGTAGCATTGTCATCACACCGAGCATTACCCTGGTCATTATAAATATCAAGTTTGAAATACTCCTTATCAGAACTGTCTTCTACATCAACACCTATGAACTCCGTTATCCACATGATTTAATAATGAATCACTCATGCCAATCATTGATGGTTCCATTCCGAGACCCAGTAACGTCTTTTGAGCGTTTGTTTTGCATTTTGCGACAGAAGCCTTTATATCATCATTAGATGGTAGAATCAGACAAGACTGGTTCTGTCGTTTGGTGTTGATGTAGGGGAAATTGATCTGATCGTGGTGTTTGTACATGATGCATCTTTTCATATATACTCTCCGTAGTTTCTCCGTAAGCTCTTTGATGGAACCGTTTGATTCGTTGAAGACATCGATCTTAAATCGCGAAACACACAGGTTCTTCACAGGGTTGACTCGAAAGATATTCCATAATACATTGCTCAGGGACATTGTTGTCGCGGCAAATACAAATAAATTGAATTATCGCATGTGCGTCTAGTTCAAGGCAATGGTATGCGTTTGTTGTAATACACTCCGTTAGATTTTTGTATTTTTTCTTACAATAATTTTTCCATCCGCGTACTGTGAATACTGTTGTCCTAAAAAAAATGATTTTATCAGAAAAAAAAAACTAATAGAAGCGAAAAGTTTAAAGTTAACTTACCAAATGTCCTCGACACGTTCGAGGAAAGGCATGTTTGCTTCCACGTATGATCGATACATACGGTGCATAAGATTAAAAAATAACGCAGTGCCCTTGCTGTCGGGAACGTTTTTTTTTTCAAGAAATTCTATCAATTCAGGATTAATTAGCTTTAACGTAGGGCCAAATTTCATATTATCTTTTAAATCGATATCCGAAATACATAATCCATGCTTGTCTTTACTGTGTGTATTGATGAGTTGTTTCAAGTGCTCTTTCCTTATATTGTATTTTCCTTGAATGGAAACGTGGAATGATTCGAATATGAGTGTTTTTCCCAAATAAAAAATCTGTATTTTTGGGTGCTATCAGGATGGATAACATTATTTTGGTGTGAAAAAAAAAATGAAAATTGTGTTTTTTTTTTGGTGGCAAGAGTTTTCAAAAAATAAAAAAAAAAAAACATTTGTGTGTTGTTGTGTTGTTTTATATTTTATTGGTGTGTGTGTGTGTGGGTGTATATTATATAATATGGGAAAAAAAAAAAAAAAATATCATGTATGCACTCTTCTAAATTTCAACTGGTAACTTTTCCGAGTGTATACGAGCGGTCAGAAAAGTAAAAGAATTAAAACCGCGTGTCGCGATCTACTTTTATCCGACTTTTATATTAATTTACGTAAAAATAAAAGTTCTATTTCACAGTAATCGAACCGCGTTAATTTCTTTATTACGGGAAAATACCCACATATACGACAATTTGGTGTCAGAAGTGGGATTATTCGAAAAACTCCTCGCGCTACGAAAGTGAGGTTAGGATCGCACCGAAAACAACTTTTTCCGACTTCCCAGAATGGAAAATCCTGAGTTCATGGAGGCGCTGTCCACAATGATTGCGCAAGCCCTCAGAGCATCGATCGGAAACGCTGTCGAACAAACGAACGCTCGTCAACAGGTTCCGGCCGGAGACGCTGCTGCTCCATCACCGAAAGTACCGCCTTTCACAATGTCCGAGTACCGATCAACAGAGGGAACGCCTGTCGCCGATTATTTCAACCGGTTCGAGTGGGCACTGCAGCTCAGCCTCATTCCGGAAGGTCAGTACGCAAATTTCGCACGAGTCCACATGGGGGCGGAGCTGAATAACGCTTTGAAGTTCCTCGTTACCCCACGTGATCCTGCCGAGATTCCCTTCGCGGAGCTTCGCACCACTCTGGAGAGCCACTTCGATCGTACGAGGAATAAGTTCGTCGAGAGTGTCAAATTCAGGCACATCATTCAGCAAAAGGGCGAATCCGTCGCACAGTTCGTCCTTCGGCTGAAGCAAGGTGCCGCCTACTGTGAATATGGAGAATTTCTGGACCGGATGCTCATCGAACAACTTCTGCATGGATTGGAAGCTCGAGATATCTGCGACGAGATCATCGCGAAGAACCCGGCAACATTCAACGCTGCGTACGAAATCGCGCACACCCTGGAAGCAACTCGGAACACGGTAAGGGAGATCAACACAGGAGCACCGTCAACGTATCCGGAAGCAACCAATAGACTTGGCTACGAGAGGCCGAGAACGAAGAAGCTGCCCCAGTCTCGTCAACGATCGCCACCCTCTTATTGGAAGCAGCACGATAATAAACCAAGAGGAACATCAAACGAAAGTCAGCGTACTAAAGCTCACCCGAACAGTGCTGGTGGATCAAGTTCCTGTAACGGATGTGGAGGACAGCATCTGCGGAGTCAATGTCGGTTCCGCGACGTCAGGTGCAATGTCTGCAACAAAATGGGCCACATAGCCAAAGTATGCAGATCGGAGAAGTTCAAGTTTCAACACTCTTCTGCTGATCAGATCCAATCGCAAGAGACGCCAGCTTCCGAAGTCGACCAGGTACAGTCTCTCAGTCAAGTTCACAACGTTCCGTCCACCGGAAAGAAAATAATCGATGTGGAAATCGACGGTCGCCGCCTACCGATGGAACTGGACACCGGAGCACCATGCGGGATCGTCGGAGAATCGCAGCTCAGGAAGATCAAGCCAAAGTTTTCACTGCTGGCAACGGACAGACAATTTTCAAGCTACACTGGTCATCGCATCAACTGTCTTGGTCGTCTCCCTGTGCATGTATCAATCGGAACTACAACGCGAAGACTCAATCTATACGTCGTGTCCGGAGAATCCGAATCTCTCTTCGGGCGCGAGTGGATTGCTCACTTTGCTGACCAGATCAACCTTAATCGAATGTTCTCTCTAGACTCGTCCGTCAACTTTCTTACGAGCACCGCACTTACTCCGGATCAAGCAGCACACCTGTCGAAACTTCTGGACAATTTTGACAGCATCTTCAGCGAAGTTCCAGGAAAGCTTATAGGACCCCCAGCGAAAGTTCATTTGAAGCCTGGAGTATCTCCAGTTTTCGCGAAGGCACGAGATGTACCTATCGCACTGCGTGACCGGTATGCAGCGGAGATCGATAAAAAACTAGCTTCGGGATTCTACGAAAAGGTGGAGTACTCCGAGTGGGCATCGCCAACCCACATTGTCATGAAGAAGAACGGAGGTATTCGGATCACCGGTAACTATAAACCGACCGTCAACTCAAGGATGATTATTGACGAACATCCTATTCCGAAGATTGAAACGATATTTAACCAAATGAAGGGAGCTACCTTGTTTTGTCACCTGGACGTAACCGATGCCTACACACACCTTCCAATCGACGATGAGTTTCGCCATGTGCTCACTCTCAATACTACGACGCATGGGCTCATTCGTCCCACCAGAGCCGTATATGGAGCTGCCAATATCCCGGCTATTTGGCAACGACGAATGGAGTCCGTTCTTCAAGGATTGGATCATGTTGTCAGCTTCTACGATGACGTCATCATCTTCGCAAAAGACTTCGATGAGCTTCTGCTAGCTCTCACCGCAACGATGGACAGGATGAAGCAAAATGGTCTGCAACTCAATCGATCGAAGTGTATCTTCGCTACGCCATCGCTCGAATGCCTAGGTCATCGGATCGATCGTCATGGTTTACACAAATCGGACAAGCACGTCGAAGCCATCCGTGATGCACCACGTCCGACATCCTCCGAAGAACTGCAGCTGTTCCTAGGTAAGGCAACCTACTACTCTGCATTTATCCCCAATCTCTCCTCAAGGGCAAGAAGTTTACGCAACATGTTGCTCGCCGATCCGTTCGAATGGACACCCGAAGCAGACAGGGCCTATCAAGACTTGAAACAGGTTCTGATCTCACCACAAGTGCTGATGCAATACGACCCTACTCTACCACTGATTCTAGCAACGGACGCAAGCAAAACTGGTCTCGGTGCCGTTCTATCACACCGTCTGTGTAACGGAACGGAGCGACCGATAGCATATGCCAGTTGCACCATGTCCGCCACCGAGCAGCGATATCCGCAAATCGACAAGGAGGCTCTAGCCATCGTATGGGCGGTGAAGAAATTTTTTCACTACCTTTATGCGCGTAAGTTCACGCTTATTACGGATCACAAGCCGCTAACGCAAATCCTACACCCCGAAAAGTCCCTCCCAACACTGTGTATCAGTCGAATGGCAAACTACGCGGATTACCTGGCTCACTTTAACTTCGACGTAGTCTACAAGCCTACCAGTCAGAACACGAATGCCGACTACTGTTCCAGAATCCCAAGCCAAACGACGCAATCTGATGTCAACTGTTTGGCCCTTCACGAGGGAAGAAATAGCGAGGACGAATTCGAACAGTTCGCCCTACAGCAGATCCAACAACTGCCAGTGCGAGCTGAACACATTGCACGTGAGACACGGAAGGACACTCAACTTGGGAAGATAATACAGCAGCTGGAGTTGGGTCGAAATCTTGCACAGTCAGGATACAAGGCGCCGGAAGCAAAATACACTCTCGTTGCAAACTGTCTACTCTTCGAGCACCGGGTCGTCATCCCACCTGCTCTTCGGCAAGCGATCCTGAATGACCTGCATGTGGCGCACATCGGGGTGGTCAAAATGAAGGGGCTAGCACGTTCTTTCGTCTACTGGCCAGGCATCGATGCAGACATCGAACGCACAGCGAAATCCTGTACGGAATGCGCACGACATGCACCAGCACCACCGAAGTTCAGCAGTCATCATTGGGAGTACCCGAACGGTCCATGGGAGCGTATCCATGTCGATTACGCTGGCCCAGTAGCGGGCGCGATGCTGCTAATTGTCGTCGACGCGTTTAGCAAATGGGTTGAGGTCAAAATCACCAACTCAACCACAGCTGCTGCCACTATCAATCTTCTCGATGGATTATTCGCCGCCTACGGAGCACCTGTAACGATTGTGTCGGACAACGGTCCACAGTTCACTGCCGAAGAATTCAAGTCATTCCTCCATCGGAGCGGGGTGAAATACCACAAGCTTTCCGCACCCTATCACCCGGCCACAAACGGGCAGGCCGAGCGATACGTCCAGACCGTGAAAAAAGCACTTAAAGCGATGGGAACGACGAACAACACTTTGCTAGTTAACATCAATGAATTCCTGCAGCAGTACCGAAAGGCTCCTCACGCCGAGACCGGAGAATCACCAGCGAAATTATTCCTAGGCCGAAACATCCGAACACGGCTGGATCTCGTCAAGCCGCAGGACGTCAGCACAAAGATAACAGAGAAACAACGGGCAACGTTCGATTCATCGTTCCGTGCGCTTACACCGGGTCAGCACGTTTACTGTCTTTCTGGGAATCCTCGGATGGACAAGTGGATTCCAGGAGTTGTTGCTGCTCGTTTGGGAGATTTGCACTACGACATTGTTTACGAAGGAAAACATCTGAAACGTCATGTTGATCAAGTTCGACGTTTCCACAACAACGAGTGCATCGAAAAATGCATCCAGCCGTCAAACGAATCAAGGTCGAATGGAACAGGTGAGGCATCCCATCCAATGCATTTTTATGGAGACATCGTGACGTCACAGCAACCGCAACTCGATCAAAAATCCTGTTCAATGTCGGAAGCGTCTTCTGATGAGTTTGATACACCGGATTCAAGGTTCTTGACGCCAAGTAGCAGTCCCGAGCGGTCAAGTGAAGGTTCACCACCAGTATTGCGCCGTTCTGAGAGACAACGTCGCCCCCCTCGTCGATATTCTCCGTAGTGATAGGAGTTAAGATTTCTTTTCTAAAGGAGGGAGGAAATATCATGTATGCACTCTTCTAAATTTCAACTGGTAACTTTTCCGAGTGTATACGAGCGGTCAGAAAAGTAAAAGAATTAAAACCGCGTGTCGCGATCTACTTTTATCCGACTTTTATATTAATTTACGTAAAAATAAAAGTTCTATTTCACAGTAATCGAACCGCGTTAATTTCTTTATTACGGGAAAATACCCACATATACGACTACGAACAATCAAATCTAGATTCAGAATTACTGAGTGAGTAAAAGTCCTTTATCTAATTTACAATTCGTTCCCACTTTTCTCGACCATTTCGATACCAATGCTCATGCGCGTTGGCTTGGTTCGTTGCTTCTGACCAGCAAATTGCCGTTTTCTGCATTGCATTGGTTTTCTTTTTTTTTATCACTCCACACTCTGCCTATAATCAAAATCCGCTCACTCACCCCTTGGTTTACAGAGTTTTGTTGTGCTGGTTGCATATCCAACGGGCGGTTTAGCAACGTCAATTTTTGCGCTTATTTTGTAGCGAGTGCATGGAGTTAATTACGAATCAACGTCGAAAATTATATTTTTTACGAATGAACATGCTATTGTAGGCACCCATAGGTGAAATCAATCTGATTATAAATATATAACAAAAATCCTGTTTTCAAATAAAACTAAATACGTGCCTGGTTTGAAAATATAACATTTCCAAATCTGGAAGTGTGTTGTAGTACCCTTTCCAAATGATATCACTAATGTTTACATGCGGGGCTAATTGTATGAGAAAGTAGCCTCGGAATTGGCGTGACTTTCCAGACTCTCAGAAATGAGTTGCTGAGTCTGCAGTAGAGCCATCACTTTCTAGCTCCCGGATTAAAGTAGCTTTCAATGGTCACTTAACGGATTGTTGCAAGCAGATCTCTTCCATAATACCATTGCCGGCCAGTGGGTGTTAGATAGCACACACACACACACACACACACAATTTCTTAACCTTTATATTTTCCTTGTCGAATCTACATACTCATATTCATCGAAATTATGTTTGCGCTATCGTGCCGAAAGATGGAGGGGCTTATTACGATTCTCACGTTTCCCGTGACACCTGTAATAAGGACAGTGACTTCCATTTGATTTACACGTGAGTGTTTTCACCGTGATTCGTTTTCACCCGTGAAGTGACATTCGCAATAAGGTCCGGAGTGAATCAATAAAATAATTCAAGGATGCCTTTTCTTCAAAATCCGAATCAATCAAAGATTCAAATGTAAATTTGTCGAACCTATAGCTTAAATTAACCTCTGAGAGAGTAATTATCAATATTACTTGGGTGAGCAAAATTAACCTTTGAACATTTAATTGAATATTCGGTTTTTTTTTTATAAATAAGGTGCAATAATCAGATAGGCTAGCTGTGTTGAGCAATTAAATGGTGGCAGTCAATCGGATCTCTCTGTCTACGTTTTAGTATGCTAAAGATTTTTTATATGACGTAGAATGAGAGATTGCTGTTTCAAATCACTTCTTTTCTTTCTTTCTTAATCATTTTCGCAGCTGAGATTAACACCGGCAATATTTGACATGAACCCATACTTGAAAGAAGAAAATAAACAACGTAAATCAACAATCTCTGTTTATTTGCTTCTGCGCTTTGAACGACCACCGAAAGCATAATTTACTTAACACCAAACCCGGAATTTCCCATCATAAAAACACACAACTCCTTCCTACCGGAGGGGCATTTTTTATTCCAACATGGTGAGCAAGCAAAAATCAAACCAGATTTGTTTTGTCGAACTCGTAGGGCCAGTCCCGAGCGAGCTCGGTTCTCTGCGCAAAGTTCACTGGTTCAGCATCCCGTGCACTCAGACAGCAAACGACCGGATCGTGAATCTCGAAGTAGCACAGCTCCCGGTGAACGTTGAAGTTTGGCTGATAGAACACCCTCAACGGAAAGGAACCACACTCGTGAACACGGGCGCAGAACCCATTCTTGGGATTCCGATCACCAGGGTACTGAATTTTGCAAGGGTCACCCAGACCCTTCTCGTTCAGAATGGGAAAAACAATGTCCCGATCGGGAATGAAGTTTCTTCTAGCAGTGGCAGCAGCAGCAGTTGTCACTAAAACACACAAGAACAAAGCGACTAACGAAGCGAACGGTTTCATCTTGAGTTCTTAACTGAGCCAAAACTGACGACAGACTGTTACCTGCTAATGCTTCCGGACAGCACAACACACAGAAGATGTAGCTTTCTGCGACAAATGAATACCGTTCCATGGAGGTAATATGTAATTGACGATAGAAAAAAAGACATTTAAATATTTATGTATCTGGTATCTGCTTACAAGGCAAACAACCGAATAGAATCCACACCTGCTGACGGTGCCTGCGCAAAACAGGTTTAACCCGCACATCGAAAATGGTTTTCCCGAACGGTATGGAAATATTCGACACAACACAAAACACGTTCTTCGCTTTGAGTAACCAGCACAGCACGACACTCCGCCGTCTCGATAATCGCTACGCCTACGTAAGATGAGCAACAAATGGCACACAAATGGTCGTTTTCCTTTATTAACAATTTGACCCTCATTTACAGTTTCGCTATCTGCTGTGTCACACTCTGGCACCCCAAACTTGTGATTCAATCCATGGAATAAACGCACCGACGCGGGTGTAAACACCAGGTACCGACCCACCACAGAAACTACCATAGGAGGTGACTGCCACCACATGGAAGAGACAATCGTTTTCGCTGTCACGCATCTGCAACGGACCACCAGAATCGCCCTGGCAAGTGTCCCGACCACCATCATCATAGCCGGCGCACATCTGACTGTCGATGATTCCCCTCGCTCCACTACTTCTATAATAATTCACGCATGACGATTGATCGTACTGATTCAGGACTACTTTCAGCAAGATGTTGGAGCTCATGCCGTCTGCAAAATGGAAAACACTGTAATCTCATCACCGCAGTTCAAAGATCATAACTTCTAACTTACAACTCTCAACAGCTCCGTACCCCGTGGCCGTCAGTTTTTGTTGATTTACCTCCGGCGATTGGTACAGACAAGCCGGTCTGATCTTCGTACTGAACCTGACCGAACCGGCCAGCTTCACTAGCGCAATGTCGTTGTGCTTGGATTTGGCCGAATACTTCGGATGACTGATAAGTTCCTCGATCGCAAAATCTTTCGGATCGGCCCCATCTGCATCGGATATCAAATTCAAGTCTCCCAATCGAACAATCTGCAGCTCCTGAGTCAAGCAGTGAGTTGCAGTGAGGACAAACCGATCACTGATCAATGTACCACCGCATTTGAACTCGATTGGTTCACCCGGTGCGGTCCGGTAGCCTAGGGCGGCCATGTGCGGGAACTCGCCGAGTTTGGCGGCTTCTCCACCAACGATCAGCTTGTTATCGGTAGAGCACGCCTTACCTCGCTTCTGGATCACTTCGGCGTTTGGTTTCAGCGAGCTGAGGTACACTGTGGGGGTGGCCTCGCGCAAATATTCCTTGCATTCTGCAGAAGAAAAAAAAAAGAGAATGTGGATGATGAATCCCGCAATCTAAAAACTTTCCAGCTGCTGTACCTACTTCTGGTGCTGACGCTGAGTTCGGCGTTCTGTTGCTGAAGCTGCTGCAGTTGAGATTGATAATCCGGCGGGCAGCAAACGACGGCTTCCTGTGAGTTGAAGGTGCAAATGTTGATTCGGCCTCCCAGGGATTCCAGCAGTGGGCGGCACACGCTATACCTGACGCAAATTCCGGTGCCACGACCGAAACGGCACGATTCGCCCTCTGGGGGAAAGAGAGAAACATAGCAAATAATTAATTTATGGAATGATTCAAAAAGTTATGTAAAGTCCACGAGGTTAATGGGAAACTTTTAAATGTTTAATGCAAAATAGCGCTCACCTAGCACTACAACACATAGCTACAAAACAACACCATGCTGGAGGTGACAGGGTTCGTTTCCCGGGATGATCTAGCAATTTGTCGTTGAGAAGCTTAGAATGTCTAGAAAAAAGGCGCTCACCTTTAGATTGTTGTCTTGAAAAACTGTGTTTCACATATTAATTTTTTCCGGCTTGCAACGAATTTCAAATGTGATTGAAGTAAACGTCATTAACAACAATGGCCGTGATGATTGGTTTTTGAATCTAAAAAGTTGCAATGATTTTACTTGCCAAACGTAAATGGCTTGTATGCTGCAGTAGGCTGTCCCATCGTAGTCGACCGATTTTTGCGATGTGTACGATGGGAGGTTCTCCCAGCAACTGGTGCAATTCGTGGTTCATTCGCCTCCTCCACGTTCCGTCTTCCATCTGCACTCCACCGTAGATCGTACGCAGCACCTTCCGTTCAAAGACTCCAAGGGCGCGTTGGTCCTCCACTAGCAATGTCCATGTTTCGTGGCCGTAGAGAACTACCGGTCTAATTAATGTCTTGTAGATGGTCAACTTTGTGGTTCGGCGAACTTTGTTCGATCTTAGCGTCCTTCGGAGTCCAAAGTAGGCACGATTGCCAGCCATAATGCGCCTTTGTATTTCTCTGCTGGTGTCGTTATCGGCGGTCACCAATGAGCCCAGATACACGAATTCGTCTACTACCTCGATTTCATCACCGTCGATCTGAACTTGTGCTAGGAGGCTAACATTTTCTTCTCGTGAGCCTCTTCCCTTCATGTATTTTGTTTTTAACGCATTAATCACAAGCCCAATCCTACCAGCTTCAGCCTTAAGTCTGATGTACGTTTCCGCCATCGTCTCAAAGTTACGTGCTACGATATCAACGTCGTCGGCGAAGCCAAATAGTTGGACAGACTTCCTGAAGATCGTGCCACTCGTGTCTATCCCAGCTCTTCGAATCACACCCTCCAATGCAATGTTAAACAACAAACACGACAATCCATCACCTTGCCGTAACCCTCTCCGAGATTCGAAGGGACTCGAGAGCGTCCCTGATACTCGGACGACACACATCACTCGATCCATCGTTGCTTTGATCAACCGCGTCAGTTTTTCCGGAAATCCATATTCGTGCATGATTTGCCATAGCTGGTCTCGATCGATTGTATCATACGCTGATTTGAAGTCGATGAAAAGATGATGTGTGGGCACGTTGTATTCGCGACATTTCTGCAGTACTTGCCGAATCGCGAAAATCTGGTCCGTAGTAGCGCGGGCACCCATGAATCCCGCTTGGTATTGCCCCACGAACTCCTTTGCAATTGGTGACAGGCGGCGGCATAACATTTGGGAGAGCAACTTGTAGGCGGCGCTCAGTAGCGTGATCGCACGATAATTGCAGCAATCCAGCTTGTCGCCCTTTTTATAGATGGGACACACTATTCCTTCCATCCAATCCTCCGGTAAACATTCCTCCTCCCAAATCTTGGTAATTACCCAGTGCAGCGCTCTGGCCAGTGCTTCACCACCGTATTTTAATAGCTCGCTTGGGAGTTGGTCAACACCAGCGGCTTTGTTGTTTTTCAACAGACCAATTTCCTCCTCAACTTCCTGAAGGGTTGGGGTCGGGGTCCTGTCATCTTCTGTGCGTGTTCCTAGATTTATTACCGTGCCACTTTCGTTCGCTGTAACATTACCGTTCAGGTGCTCGTCGAAGTACTGCTTCCACCTTTCAATCACCTCACACTCTCCTGTGAGAAGGTTGCCATCCAGGTCTCTGCAAATATCAGCTTGTGGTACGTAGCCTTTGCGCGAGCTGTTTAACTTCTCGTAGAATTTGCGTGTGTCGTTAGCACGGTACAGTGCTTCCATTTCTTCGCGGTCTCGATCTTCCCTCTGGCGCTTTTTCCTTCGAAGAATAGAATTTTGTCTGTTCCGTGCCTGTCTATACCGATCCACATTCGCTCTCGTACGGTGTTGCAGCATTCTCGCCCGTGCTGCATTCTTCTCCTCTACTAACTGCTTGCATTCGCCATCAAACCAGTCATTTTTTCGATTCGGTGCAGAAGTACCTAGTGTCACTAATGCAGTGCTACCAATGGCGGTTCGAATATTTCTCCAGCCATCCTCAAGAGTAGCTGCGCCAAGCTGCTCTTCCGTTGGTAGGGCTGCTTCTAGCTGTTGCGCGTATTCCTGGGCAACTTCGGTTTCCCGTAGTAGCTCAATGTTAGGTCGTGGCGTCCGAAATCGACGCGTGTTGTACACCGTCGAGAGTTTTGAGCGCATACATACTGCAACTAGGTAGTGGTCCGAGTCTATATTCGCGCTGCGGTAAGTGCGAACGTTGATGATATCGGAGAAGAATTTCCCGTCGATTAGAACATGGTCGATTTGATTCTCTGTTCGTTGGTCAGGTGATCTCCAAGTGGCTTTGTGGATGTCTTTACGGGGGAAGAAGGTACTTCGGACTACTAAACCACGGGAGGCCGCAAAGTTCACGCATCGTTGGCCATTATCGTTCGATACGGTATGCAGGCTGTTAGGCCCTATTACCGGTCTGTACATTGCCTCCCGTCCTACCTGAGCGTTCATGTCACCAATGACGACTTTTACGTCCCGCTGCGGGCAGCCATCATACACCTGCTCTAGCTGCGCGTAGAACGCTTCTTTTTCGTCATCGGGTCTCCCGTCGTGTGGACAGTGTACGTTGATGATGCTGTAGTTGAAGAATCGACCCTTGATCCTCAGCTTGCACATTCTAGCGTTGATCGGAAACCATCCAATCACGCGTTGACGCATTTTGCCCAGCACTACAAAGCCGGTGCCCAGCTCGTTTGTGGTACCACAGCTCTGGTAAAAAGTAGCCGCTCGATGCCCGCTTTTCCATACCTTCTGTCCTGTCCAGCAAACCTCCTGCAGTGCTACGACTTCGAAGTTACGTGGTTGAAGTTCGTCGTAGATTATCCTATCGCAGCCAGGGAAGCAGAGCGATTTGCAGTTCCATGTTCCGAGTTTTCAATCGTAGTCCTTAATTCGTCGCCTAGGTCTTTGCCGATTGTTCCGGTCCGTATTAACTTCTGTATTATCTCGCCGGAGGACCATCGTGCACAGCACTATTTAGAGTCCCACGCTGGCACGAGGACGATGGTCAGCCGCTCCTAACATGGAGAACAGACGCTGTTTTGAGCCGCCCCTAACATGGAGAACAGACGCTGGCCCGTCTGACGTTTGTTACTGTGGGTACGAACGCCAGCATTGTTTACAAACAATGAATCTTTTGACGTTTGGCTGTAAGAAATGTTGGCTAGAGGACAATGACAGCCCGCCAGGTCCCTCAACGCTCAAGGCAGCCTCTCTTTCATTTGTATCACTGTCTTTTATTTTCTCTCGGGAAAGTTTCTCAATTTTCGTAAAAAAGTGAATCTACTCAATAATTGAGTTGTTCCACTTTTCACGAAAATTGAGTAACTTTTCCGTGAGAAAAAAAAGATAGTGATTCAAATAAAAGAGAGGCTGTTTTGAGCGTGAATATGAACAACAATACCAACATGATAAAGAATAAAGATAAAATAAAGATTTACTAATTTTGCCAAATTTGTTCAAAAATACCTCATTCAGCAAACAGAAAAAAAAAACAGAAATTTGTGATGAAGACAAAAAATAGGGAATTTTTTTGTGCAGCCGTACTCGAGCAATATTGATTTTTTGAAATGCGTAAAAATACACATCTCTTATGTTCTCATAAGGAGTAAAAAGTATGCGTTTTTACTTTTCAAAAGGAGTAAAAAGTATGCATATTTTACTTTTCAAAAGGAGTAAAAAGTATGCATTTTACAGTTTTCAAAAGGAGTAAAAAGTATGCACATTTTGACGTACATTCAGTTTACACTGGCGTAAAAAACCTATCGAAATTCATAAACTTTGCCTTATGAAACTTCATGAACCCACTATATTTTGATTTCATAAGGTCCTTATAACAGCCATGTGTGCAACTATGGTCCTCTGAGTTAAAAGTAATGATTTTCTCAAGTAATTCATATCATTTTCATAAAACTGTCTTGTGAATTCCATGGCTGTTGTTTGTGCATAATCATCATAAGGTAAATGTATGAAATGGCTAAAACCGAGCCGTATGTTATTGTTTTGGTTACTCTTAGTGAATTCTCAATCCTGATGATCCAGATATTTATGAGCTGATATGTGTACATCTTACAGACTTAAAAAGAAACAATTAGACGACGTGAACTAACACGTCGTCTAATTGTTTCTTTTTAAGTCTGTAAGATAGCATAGCTAAATCGATTCGTGAATGTCAGCTGTCAGCGGAGGTCTAATGGAAATCGCACCCCGGCTGCGAACTCTCATCAGTTTGGTACTTTTTTTTCTTTTGAAGAGAATGCTATTGAGGGAATGCGAAAGGAAAGTTTGAAAAGAATATGCGATAGAATGGTAAAGTTTGTGGAACTTACGTGTCCAAGGATAGACGTTTGGAATCGTCGTGCACTCACTTTGTTTTGTACTGCTAGGCAAACTTGAACTCAGCGTGGTGTGATATCCGGTTGGGATCAGCAGTCTAAGGAGAAAAGTTATTATACATTTAATATAATTTACCTAATTTAGTGTTTCCAGTGGTTAGTTCACGTCGTCCAATTGTTTCTTTTTAAGTCTGTAAGATGTACATATATCAGCTCATAAATATCTGGATCATCAGGATTGAGAATTCACTAAGAGTAACCAAAACAATAACATACGGCTCGGTTTTAGCCATTTCATACATTTACCTTATGATGATTATGCACAAACAACAGCCATGGAATTCACAAGACAGTTTTATGAAAATGATATGAATTACTTGAGAAAATCATTACTTTTAACTCAGAGGACCATAGTTGCACACATGGCTGTTATAAGGACCTTATGAAATCAAAATATAGTGGGTTCATGAAGTTTCATAAGGCAAAGTTTATGAATTTCGATAGGTTTTTTACGCCAGTGGCAGTTTCCCTCGAAAAAGCATACACAGAGAGGAATTTGATAGTCAATTTTACCATTATTGGGGGTAAGGATGACTATTGCAGTATAGTGATTTTGAACCGACTATGATCATGGTCAAAACTACCATTAAAAATAGTTGATGCAACATTTTCCGTAACGTCGGAATAGTCCTTGTTACCATGATCATAGTCAAAAATGCCATGAACGTGATGAATTCGACCATTTTCATGGTTATTGAAACCATTATATGCGATAGTCATCCTGACCATGATTTAATAGGGGGTTTTAATTTAAAAAAAAACATGGTTTTTTCCATCCGTATCGATGATGGGTATTCTTCGTAGCACAAAAATATTTTTTATGAATCTCAACTATTTTTTCTCGATTTTTAAACAAGAAAAATCTAATCATTTTTATTTTCACAAACTGACTTGCAGTTTCACAAACTGACATTTATACAAAGTGACAGCACTTAATTTTCAGTAACGGGGGCTACCATTATGACATATATGTCAACTTACACAGAGAGGAATTTGATAGTCAATTTTACCATTATTGGGGGTTAGGATGACTATTGCAGTATAGTGATTTTGAACCGACTATGATCATGGTCAAAACTACCATTAAAAATAGTTGATGCAACATTTTCCATAATGCCGGAATAGTCCTTGTTACCATGATCATAGTCAAAAATGCCATGAACGTGGTGAATTCGACCACTTTCATGGTTATTGAAACCATTATATGCGATAGTCATCCTGACCATGATATAATTGTCGGTACAACGATGAAATTTTTCTCAGAGTATGTATGCTAAAAATCAATGGTTGGTTCGTTGGTTTAGGTAGTCTGTTTTTTTGTAGCGTGTTTCATGGTGAAATAGGATGGTGTTGTCTTGCAATCATTATTTTTTGAAATTGTTTTTTTCAATAGTTTCGCTTGTCAAAATTAAAAAATAAATTAAATGCCGGTATATTATTATATTTATTATCGAACAATGTTATAATCCACATACCCCTATAATACCCTATTGTCGGTACAACGATGAAATTTTTCTCAGAGTACTTAATAGTCATAATAGCTGAAATTGAGATTACCGTGTGTATTATTACAGATTTTATTTCAACATAATTGGCGGGTGCGGCTGGAAAAAGAAAAAAATTCTTTATTAATCCTTTGTTTTTTGGCCTACCGGTCGAGCGGGCGAGTGAAAAAATGGAGAACATACCGAGAACGCACGAAGGTTCGTATTTTTCATAATTTTTCCCTGATAATCGAGATATTTTCAGCTGAAAACTGTTGAATTCTATTGTCCAAACAGTAGGAAATACGGTTAAAGTGAAACCAGTTTAACAGAAGTGGAAATTGACACGATTTCAATCGTTTGAATCTGCAATTTATTTTTGGCCCGGTGGCGTAGCCATATTTGTTTCGGCCTCCCCCTCTGTGAGCTGTACATAAACGTTTGTTTACGGCAAGACTGATGAAAATAATTATTGATTGTTTGTTGTTTCGTTCCACGTAGATATCGAAGCGCAAATTCGTGATATCCAGACGAAAAAGAAGGAAATCAGCGCTGAAGCGGCCAAGGACAAAGGCGTAGGACTGCTGGAAAGTGGATACTACGACAGTGAATTTTACGATGGCGCGAGCGGCAAGGGCAAATACGAGGGCTACGTTACCTCGATCGCTCCGAACGACGACGTAGATGACGACGAGGACGATGGAATCCCTATGGGGCGGGGTAACCGCCCAGCCGGTTACACCGCACCCGCTGCCCTGTTGAACGACGTTGCGCAGGTATGTCGGGCGAGAGAATGCCGGATAGCAGTTTGTGATAATGATCGACCTTTTGTTTTTTTTTTTAGCCCGAGAATGATTACGATCCATTTGCGGATCGCCGCCGACCGACGGTCGGTGAGAAGGAAGACGAATACCGACAAAAGCGACGAAGGCTGGTCATTTCGCCGGAACGTATCGATCCATTTGCCGACGGTAAGTGTCGATTTGTTTTGTCTTATTTTTGCGACTATAGGTGATAAGAGTACATTGTTGGTTGGTTGAAAATGTTGACATTGTTGTTTTTTTTTTATCGACAAGGACTGTTCAGTTTATGAATGACGAGTTTAATGAACATATGGTTTCGTATCCTTTTTCAATTCTGGAAGTAGAGAGACAGGGAAATCCGCCCGAACTATTTTGGAATATTGCATGAACTTTCAATGTTATTCATAAACTAAACAGTCTAAAATCAAGCGATTTCCTACGCTTGAACTGCTGACTTGCTAGGGACATCAGAAAGATTAAGACAGATGCTCATTTTACTCAATCTGATGTTCTTCAGCAAAGAATGCTTCTTTGAATGTGAGTGAGAAATTGAATGATTGCAAGTATCCCTGTTCTCAGAGTGCGATTGTGATTTTACGTCCTATCGATGCGACGTACATACTTAAGTCGTATCCTTGCTGTTCTGCATTATGTTTTTCTTGTTAGGATTCCTTATTTTTCCCAATAATTATCTATCCCTATGTACAATTGTATCACTTTTGATTAACGAAAAACCACTTACCATGCAGGTTTGCGGACAACCGTGTCACTATGAGACCGCCGCCGAAGAGGAAGGCTCTCTCAAATGTCTCAGGTTACCATCCCTTTAAGCACTCCCTCGGAGATGGGAAAATGAAGAAACGCACGTCCATTTTCAGCCGTTCTTCCTTTTCCGATCGCTTAGCAAAAAAAAACAACCGAGGGCAGTGACCAGGGTTAGGGATTAGTCAGATATTGCGGATGCGAGTGTGTGTCTAATTTTACTGAGAACAGAAAATTATTAATCACAGAGATTTTTTTAGGAACCCGATAAAACTGTCAATTCCCAAATAATAGCCAAATGAAACGTGAACATTTTTCTGCCTGTTTTGTTCCGAGAAGAATTAATGATACATGATAATAATTTTCAGCTTGTAGCTAAAGTAAAAGAAAGCTATTAGACAATTTGCAATAAACAGCAAGGCAGAAAAAATGTTTCGCGCACTGAGGATCTGGCTGGAGCACGTACGTATCACCGAGCCGGGACGAAATTTGAAATTAAGACCATTCTTTTTCTCGCGTAAATTGAATTTATATTCTAGCTAGAGTGGAACTTTAATTTCAAGTTATGTCTCGTTCGTATTAGTTAGATATTTTAAAAGACAAGAAGATTGCATTCCGAGATCTGAATTACTCATCAGAAGTGTCCTGTTTGCTTATTTCGGATATTTTACAGGCGGAAAAACTCCCGATATTGGGTCCCGTTCCTATACGGAAATTATGCGCGAGCAGCTGCTCAAGGGGGAGGAAGTTGAGGTATTGGTAGAGACATTGTTCGGATTTTTGAGCTTCCTCGCTAATTCGCTTTCTTTCTTTTATCTCTCCAGCTTCGCAAAAAGATCCAGGAAAAGGCAAAGGACGGTACATTGAAGGTGAACAGCAGCAGTAGCAGTTCCAGTACCAATGGAGATGCCAGTAAGGCGCAGGCCCTGGAATCGAAGAAACGTGGCCGCTGGGATCAAACGGTGGAGGAATCGTTCGTGCCGCCGAAGAAGCTGTCGTCCGTACCGGCGACGCCAACATGGGGTGATGCCGAGGTAAGTTTGGGTGTGTTCGTTGAACTAAATCGAAGATAAGTTAGACTGAATTGTTGACACCATGACCCTCGTGACTATCTTTATTTTTTTTTCGATAGTTAACTTCCTATTACGAGAAACTTCACTCAACAGAAGCGCAGACTTGCCTTCACCGACTTACCGTATGCATGATGATGTTTGCACGTTCGTACAAACAAGGTTCCCGTTTCACCTGTGCATACAATGCCTTGGTTTTCTTTGCATGCACGTAAGCTATAATTCATATCATAGTAGGCTGTGAGTAAAAGAAGCCGATCTCCTTAGTTTGACAGTTGCACCAAGGCGATATGTCCCACGCGCGAATGTCGCAATAAGACGTTTCAATCGCCGTGGGAGTGTCCCGGTGGACCGTGAAAATGGTCTTAGAACGAGAAAAGAAACGACAACTATCCGCGAAGGCGGCCATAGGTCATCCAAGTTCAGCTCGGATTCCGATTGTTACGTTCGAAGAGGAAAATGGCGTAGGACCACGGGATCAGCGACTTAACGGCACGGAAGATCGTGAAAGAAGATTGCGGGGCGAAGTCAAGGGCACGGAAAAAAAAACTCACATGATTACCAACCGCATCCGAGAGCTACGAGTCGAGCGATGTAAGAAAATCTTGAACTTTCTCAAGCGTAAAAATCCGGTAATCCTGTTCACTAACGAGAGCATGTTTACCGTCGATCCCTTATCAAATTCCTGAACCGATCGCCATATTAGTTCTCTCCCGGTAAAAGACGTGGCCGTCGAGCATAAAACGTGTATCTGACCAAGCATCCTGATAGTGTTATGGTGTTTGGATTGGTGGCTTCCGTGATGAACTGACCCTCCGGAGAAAGTACTGTTATCTTTGAACGACTTATACCAATCAAACACACGTGCACGCGATAAAGCAGATTTCCCATAGACTTTCTGCAACATTTTCAATGCATCCGAAGCACTTATTCAGTTGGAATAACAAAATTTCAAACTTAATCCTTGCTTAACATTTGATTCAATAGTAAAATTCAAAAAACACACTGTAGGCTGACTTGTTTATAGTGCCGTAAAAAAAGCTTCGTTACAGATCGTGCTCAAATTTGACATGTAAACGTATAACAGTCTTACCAATCTAAGAAAAACAAAATTTGACGATATGTCATCCGCGGACTGTTTTATACATAAAGTCTCGTTCATATTTGAGCAGAAGGTAAGTCTCTTTGTGCCAGTAACATCCGAATCGCTCCCTGAAACAAAATTTAGTGGCCAAACAGCCAGTACGATTACTATACGAACGAGTTTTGACGAAATTTGATGGCTGTATTTTAATGGAAGACGAAACATATGTCAAAAAGAATTATAAACAAATCCCCGGACGAATTTTTTTTACCTGTCAACTGGTCGTGGCGATGTTATAAATTTGTTTTTGCTAAGAAGTTTGCTCGGAAACTAATGATTTGGCAAGGAATCTGCAGTTGTGGCCTTAAAACCAAGGTTTTCATCAAATCTCACACAATGACGTCGACGGTTTACATTAAAGAGTGTCTGAAAAAGCGGATTTTACACTTCATTCGGCAACACAAGACCAACGTTATGTTTTGGCCGGCTCTAGCCAGCTGCCACTACTCTAAGGAGGTACTAGAATGGTATGCTGCAAACAATGTTAATTTCCTCGCCAAAGAATTTCACCCTCCGAATTGCCCTGAGTTCAGTCCGATCGAAAAATATTGGGCAATTGTCAAGCGAAAACTTCGAGGATGCGGTAAAGAAGTGACAAATGCACAACAAATGCGTTTAAAGCGGAATAAGTTCGCCGGTACAGTGTCACCAGCGACTGTGCAGATCATGAAGGCATCGATCACAAGTTAGGTGCGACAGTTCGTTCGAAACGATAAAATATAATAACTTGTTATAAATTGTTTGAAAGCTGAATACCCTTTTGTTTGACGTTTCGATCAACCGTGTATGTTGTTCAATTCTTGAGCTATGATCACTTAAATGCGTCCAAATTTATTTTGAATCGGGCTTTACGTGGCGCTTTCCGAAGCCTGCCGTGAGCCGCTATGGTTGCTTAAGCTGCTGAAAAACATTGGCGAGAATATTCCTGCTCCGGTGGTCATCAATGAGGACAGCCAAAGCTGTATAGAAATGCTAAAATCTACGCGTGATTTGAAACGCGCGAAGCATATCGACAAAATGGTGGCCGATTGTCTAACAGAACCTTTGGCTCGCGTGAAGATGGAAAAGATGCGGGAGCAAATTGGTTTACAGCCAGCCGAGATTGAGGAGGAGTGATGGAGATCGAAGCAATTCGATTCTTGTAAAAACAATCATAGTAGCCTGTAAGATTTTGTAATCGAAAATAAAAATAGTTTACTCTACGTTTTCAATCAAACAGTCGGTTCATCCTCCTCTAAGATTCCGATGCAAAAAAATAAACACAGTGTTCATTCCAGAAGGCGACAAAGTAAACACGGAGGTCTACATCGGGATTTTAAGTAAGTATGTTCTTCCGTGCAGTACGACTCAAAGCCAAATGCTGTATTTTAATAAGATGGGGCTCCTTGCCACACCTCGAACCGCATTCAGAAGTGGTTGCATGAAAATATGCCGCTCTAGGCGAAGGATATGTGGCCTCCATCCAGCCCCGATTTTCATCCACTGTATTGCTTAGTATGGCGCGTCATGAAGGCGAAGGCCTGATCTAAACGCCACCCGATTACAGCAAACGTCAGACAAACATTGACCCGTACCTGAAGAGAAATGGATCCAGGCTACATTAGTAGGACCTGCCGTGCCCTCCGGAAGCGTGTGGAGGCCGTAATTGCAGCAAGTGGAAACTCGATCGATGATTAACAAAATTTAAGACTCTCAGAAACATCCCCCTTTTGAACAAATAAAAAAAAATCAAAACCGAAAGTTTTGAGATTTTTTAAATTTTTTGACATTGATCAATGGTGCAAACATTATCACGCATACGGTAGACTCAGACTCGTTTGTCAATAACTCATTTCAGAACGTGTAGCTCTTCATCTCACCTACAACTTCGTCAAACAATGCTCTATCTAACCTTCATATCTATTGCGATAAAGGGAGAGAGATCCATTCGTATTCCGGCGAAACTAACGGCGAATAGAAGGCAAATGAAACGTTCTAGTCCTGCCATAGATATAAAAATGAGATCAATGCACTGTTAGACAAAATTGTAGGTGGAACCAAGTGCTACAAGTTTATCATGCACCATTTTTTTTAAATTCATATTCTGAAATGCGATATTTTCAAACGAGTCTAAGTGAGTGGCAACAACCCTGCCGAATCGCTCTTCGGAGTCCAAATCGACTCCATTTACTCCCATCATAACACCCATTTGATGGTCCCTGCTCCACCATTAATCCCCCCGTTCCTTCACTTCTCTTCCTTCCAGAAAACCCCAGCCGACCATCGCTGGGACGAAACGCCGGGTCACAAGGGAAGCGAAACACCCGGAGCCACACCGAGCGTCCGCATCTGGGATGCCACGCCGGCACATTCCGGCGCTACACCGGGTCGTGAAACCCCGGCGGAGAAATCCACCCGCCGCAACCGGTGGGACGAAACTCCGAAAACGGAACGGGAAACTCCGGGGCACTCGTGGGCGGAAACGCCTCGTGCCGACCGCGGCCCCAGCGACAGCGCCATGGACAGTACCACGCCGGCCTCGAAGAGACGCTCCCGTTGGGATGAAACACCTTCGAATGCGACCCCATCGGCAATGACACCGTCTATCGTGATGACACCGACGCCGCATGCCACGCCAGGACATGCAACTCCCTTGCTGACCCCCGGAGGAACAACCCCCATCGGTCACAAAGCGATGGCCATGGCTACGCCCACCCCCGGACACTTGGCTTCGATGACACCGGAACAGCTGCAAGCCTACCGCTGGGAAAAGGAAATCGACGAAAGAAACAGACCCTTCAGCGATGAGGAACTGGACGCCATGTTCCCACCAGGCTACAAAGTCCTACCCCCACCGGCCGGTTATATCCCCATTCGAACCCCAGCCAGAAAATTGACGGCCACTCCGACTCCCATGGCAGGAACCCCAGCAGGATTCTTCATGCAAGCAGAGGACAAAAGCGCCAAATTCATCGACAACCAACCCAAAGGAAATCTACCATTCATGAAACCGGAAGATGCCCAGTATTTCGACAAATTGTTGCTCGACGTCGATGAGGAAGCTCTCAGTCCGGAGGAACAAAAGGAACGCAAAATAATGAAACTGCTCCTGAAAATCAAAAATGGAACTCCGCCCATGCGTAAGGCCGCCCTACGTCAAATTACCGACAAAGCCCGAGAGTTCGGAGCCGGACCGCTGTTCAATCAAATTCTCCCGCTGCTCATGAGTCCCACTCTGGAAGATCAGGAACGTCATTTGCTCGTCAAAGTTATCGATCGAATCCTGTACAAACTGGATGACCTGGTTCGTCCGTATGTCCACAAAATCCTGGTCGTCATTGAGCCGCTGCTGATCGATGAAGATTACTACGCTCGTGTTGAAGGTCGTGAAATCATTTCCAATTTGGCCAAGGCAGCCGGTCTGGCCACGATGATCTCCACCATGCGTCCCGATATCGACAACATTGACGAGTACGTGCGTAACACAACGGCACGTGCTTTCGCTGTGGTTGCCTCTGCTCTCGGCATCCCATCGCTTCTGCCTTTCTTGAAGGCCGTCTGTAAGAGTAAGAAATCATGGCAGGCTCGTCACACCGGTATCAAGATCGTTCAACAGATTGCCATCCTGATGGGATGCGCCATCCTTCCTCATCTGAAATCCCTGGTGGAAATTATCGAGCACGGATTAGTCGACGAGCAGCAGAAGGTCCGTACGATCACTGCTTTGGCATTGGCAGCCTTGGCAGAAGCTGCAACCCCGTACGGTATCGAATCCTTCGATTCCGTCCTGAAACCCCTCTGGAAGGGTATCCGAACACATCGTGGTAAGGGTCTGGCTGCGTTCCTGAAGGCTATTGGTTACCTGATCCCGTTGATGGACGCCGAATATGCCAACTACTATACCAGAGAAGTGATGTTGATTCTGATTCGAGAGTTCCAGTCGCCGGATGAGGAAATGAAGAAGATTGTATTGAAGGTCGTGAAGCAGTGTTGCGCTACGGATGGTGTGGAGGCGCAATATATCAAGGAGGAAATTTTACCGCACTTCTTCAAACACTTCTGGAATCACCGGATGGCGCTGGATCGACGTAATTACCGGCAGCTGGTGGATACGACGGTGGAGATTGCTAACAAGGTCGGAGCATCGGAAATCATCAATCGAGTGGTGGACGATCTGAAGGACGAAAACGAACAATATCGTAAGATGGTGATGGAGACGATCGAGAAGATTATGGGCAATTTGGGTGCGGCCGATATCGATTCCCGTCTGGAGGAACAGTTGATCGACGGTATCCTGTACGCATTCCAGGAACAAACCACCGAGGATGTGGTCATGCTCAACGGATTCGGTACGATTGTCAACCAACTGAGCAAGCGCGTGAAACCGTATTTGCCGCAGATTTGCGGTACCATTCTGTGGCGTTTGAACAACAAATCGGCCAAAGTGCGACAGCAGGTAAGAAGGCGGGTTTTGGGTTGGGTTGCGTTGATAATACTCTATTTTTCTTCTCTTTTTGACACCCACAGGCAGCGGATCTGATCTCTCGTATCGCCGTGGTTATGAAGACCTGCCAGGAGGAGAAGCTGATGGGTCATTTGGGCGTTGTGCTGTATGAGTACCTAGGAGAAGAATATCCGGAAGTGTTGGGTTCCATCTTGGGTGCCCTGAAGGCCATCGTCAATGTGATTGGTATGACCAAAATGACTCCACCCATCAAGGATCTTCTGCCGCGATTGACACCGATCTTGAAGAATCGTCACGAAAAGGTACAGGAGAACTGTATCGATCTGGTGGGTCGAATTGCCGATCGTGGACCGGAGTACGTGTCGGCTCGCGAGTGGATGCGAATCTGTTTCGAGCTGCTGGAATTGCTTAAGGCCCACAAGAAAGCTATCCGACGTGCTACGGTCAACACGTTCGGTTACATTGCGAAGGCCATTGGTCCACATGATGTGTTGGCTACGCTGTTGAACAATCTGAAAGTCCAGGAACGACAGAACCGTGTCTGTACGACGGTTGCTATTGCCATTGTGGCCGAAACCTGTCGACCGTTTACCGTGCTGCCAGCATTGATGAACGAATATCGCGTTCCAGAGTTGAACGTCCAGAACGGTGTCCTCAAATCGCTTTCGTTCTTATTCGAGTACATTGGGGAAATGGGAAAGGATTACATCTATGCCGTTTGTCCGCTGCTGGAGGATGCGCTGATGGATCGAGATTTAGTTCATCGACAGACGGCTTGTGCCGCTATCAAACATATGGCGTTGGGTGTTTACGGTTTTGGCTGCGAAGATGCATTGATCCATCTGCTGAACTACGTGTGGCCAAATATCTTCGAGACGTCACCTCATTTGGTGCAAGCATTTATGGATGCCGTCGAGGGGCTGAGGGTAGCACTGGGACCAATCAAAATTCTCCAATACACTCTGCAGGGGTTGTTCCATCCGGCACGAAAGGTAAGAGATGTCTACTGGAAGATTTACAATTCCCTCTATATCGGATCGCAGGATGCTTTAATTGTCGGATATCCTCGCATTGCAAACGATCCCCAGAATCAGTACATTCGCTATGAGCTGGATTATTCACTGTAAGAGAAAAAGATATATCTTATCATTAGAGTATAGTATTGGAACATTCTTTGTCGTGTTTACCGGTCAACAAGAAGTTGTATTTCTTCAATAAAGTGTTACGACGGAGTTCGAGTGGGTCGATCATTGTGAAAGAATTTCCTTTTGGTTGTTTTCCTTGGACTGGTACGTCAGGAATTTGCTGATGTTCTGAATGTTGTTTGGCTTGATAAGGGTTTGTGTTGAGTGTTTCGAAGTACGGGGCAGGTTTTATTACACGGTGGAAATCATCGGGAAATATGCGGGAAAAAGTCTGGAATTTCAAAATCCCTCCCGCGGGCAAAATTTTACACCTTTTTTTAACTTAATTGTTTATTTATAAGGCTCAAGTGCCATAGGCATAACGGAGCCGAGTTCTTTTTCATTTTTACAACGATAATAACCTACTTACAAGGTTAGTTTTAGAAAGCCGAAAAACTCGAAGCTTGGTCGAGGTTAGGGATTACAATGATTCGGGAAGGAATGGGGAAGTAGGAATCTTAACGTTGGCTTTCAACAGCAGATTGACGATGCTATATTGTTGCTGTAGGTCTGGCGTAGATGTTGCATTGCGTTAAGCTGTAACGATACAATAGAAGCGGTATTACGGGGGAGGGGACGAGCTGGACATGTTAGCGACAGCTAAGAGAGGATCAAACGAATACCCCTGCCATAGCGCCCACCTTGGCAAGTGAGTCCGCTTTCTCATTACCCGGAATGGAACAATGAGAAGGGACCCAAACCAAGGTGATGGTGTAGGAATTGTTTGATAGGGCACTCAAAAGAGATCGTATTTCGAATAGCCTGAAGTGAGCTATCCGTAAAAATGAAAAATTGATCAGAGGGAAGAGAGGCAATTCGCTCTAATGCATAGTGTATAGCCGCCAATTCTGCGACGTATACGGAGCAAGGATTTTGAAGTTTGAAGGAGGCGCTATGAATTTCGTTAAAAAACACCAAAATCCAGTGGAATCATTTGTTTTGGACCCGTCGGTGTAAAATTTTCTGTCACTTCTGATATGGCCAAACTTGCTTGCAAAAATTGATGGAATGTACTCCGAACGGAGTGAGTATCAGGGACATTCTCGAGTCCCTTCGAATCTCGGAAAGGGTTACGGCAAGGTGATGGATTGTCGTGTTTGTTGTTTAACATTGCATTGGAGGGTTTGATTCGAAGAGCTGGAATAGACACGAGTGGCACGATCTTCAGGAAGTCTGTCCAACTATTTGGCTTCGCCGACGACGTTGATATCGTAGCACGTAACTTTGAGACGATGGCGGAAACGTAAATCAGACTTAAGGCTGAAGCTGGTAGGATTGGGCTTGTGATTAATGCGTTGAAAGCAAAATACATGGAAGGAAGAGGCTCACGAGAAGACAATGTTAGCCTCTTACCACGAGTTCAGATCGCTGGTGATGAAATCGAAGTAGTAGACGAATTCGTGTATCTCATTGGTGACCGCCGATAACGACACCAGCAGAGAAATACAAAGGCGCATTATGACTGGCAATCGTGCCTACTATGGACTCCGAAGGACGCTAAGATCGAACAAAGTTCGCCGAACTACATATTGGACCATCTTTGAGACAATAATTAGACCGGTAGCTCTCTACGGCCACGAAACATGGACATTGCTAGTGGAGGACCAACGTGCCCTTGGTGTCTTTGAACGGAAGGTGTTGCGTACGATCTATGGTGGAGTGCAGATGGAAGACGGAACGTGGAGGAGGCGAATGAACCACGAATTGCATCAGTTGCTGGGAGAACCTCCCATCGTACACATCGCAAAAATCGGTCGACTATGATGGGCTGGGCATGTCGTAAGAATGTCGGACGACAGCCCTGTGAAAATGGTTCTCGAAACCGACAAGTACAAGAAGAAGAGGCGCGCAACGAGCAAGGTGGATTGATCAAGTAGAAGGCGACCTGCAGACCCTCCGCAGACAGCCATGGACCGATTACAATGGAGACAACTTCTGTGTACAGCAGAGGCCACACCGGCCTTGGTCTGATTGGTAAGGTATGGAAAGAGTTCCGCCAACCTGGGGCTCAGTCCTCAGACAAATATTTGTCACTGTAGTGGACAAAAACCTATTGTATCAGTCGCCTTACAGCAATAACAAAGACACCAAATGCATCAGATATTTTTTTTTAGAAACAAAAGCTTTTTAAAAATGAGTTGTGCATTTTTCAAATGTCAACCAATTGATGCATGTCGATATTTTTGATCACTAGAATTACCTTTGGAGAGCTTTAGATTGAAATAATGTAAAATCGTGTTTTTTCCGGTTCATTAGCTTTTTTAAGTTAAATTCTGCGAAATTCGTTGGTCGGAAAATGAACAAGTTGTTAGAAAAGCGCTACAAATATTGCCCCATTTGAGAAGATTTGTGGAAGAAAACAGGAAGAAAGAAACCAAAAGGAAAGTCATCCGAATTTCGAACGGAGCTTTCCGTCGGTATTCCGATCAAAAGTATTCGCTGGTGTGGCTGATGCGGTAGACGATAAGATGCTGAGACCAAAGCTGAAATTTGTCATCACGGCTGCAGCAATTGTCGAGACTTCTCGCAGACCAAATCTCCATTGGCTTCGTTTCTTTTTGACGATTTGACGGGACTAGTTAGAGCCGCTAATGGAGAAAATGGCTAAGCCCGAGCATCTGACAGTCAAAGCAAAATCATTAATTGAACAAGAATTGATGGAGAACAATCTTCTGCCAGCCTTTAATGTGGAAATCGGTTTTGCCTCTAAATCGGCAATCAAGAGAGCAAGAGAATTTTCAAAAATTTCCGATAAAGACGTTTTGGCATTCCGCAACGACTGTCCATCTTTTTACGGTGATTTTTTGAAGATGCTACTCAACAAATTTTCATTAACATACCTTTCAACGCGTTACGTCATCTTCATTAACCCTGATGTTATAACTCACTTTACGGACAAATCTCAAAAGCATATGGAGCAGTGCCTGGAAACGTTCGTAGATAAAGAATTTGGGCAGCTATGCTTAATGCCGTCTTCAAAGACGGTTCTTGTTGGATTCCAGAGAAAGGAACGGCATTTCTACAAATTTTGGCTAGAACTGATTGGTCATCCCAAGAAGGAGCTGCCAAAGGTCGCACGAAAATGCGGAGGAAAAGTGTCCGGTGGTGAACTAAACTGAAAAGAGTTTGGTTGCTCAGATCTGGGGTCCTCCCTTAGCTCGGTGGGTAAGGGGCCACCAACAAACCACCACCTTGCGGGGGGGGGTTGGGTTCGGTCCCCGGTCGGGTTTGGGTTTTTTTGGAAAAAAAATGGTCCCCGGCCCCGGGGGTAGGGTTGTATTGTACTCGCAACCAAATTATACTAATAAAAAAATGGTGCTTGGGGTCGACTCTTAATTAATAGAAGTGCATTTAGAACACTATGTTGAGAGCAAGCAATACACGCTAAGATGAGAATACCTAAAAGTCGTTAAAAAGTAACGATAATCGCTCAAAAGTGCACATACCCAAATTATGCGTAAACACAGATTACCTTATATTGGGTTATGGTTTTGAAAGGAATTTTATCTTTAAAAATTCTTTTTTTTTTTTTTTTTTTTTTTTTTTAATATTTATTTTTTTTTTTTTTTTTTTTTTTATAAATAGTTTGAAAAAAAATAATTTATTATTTTTTTTATTCATATGAATATTTCTTTTTTTGTATATAAAAAAAAAAAAAAATTTAATGTTCAAACGTATGAAAATCTCAGTTATTTTATTCTGTACTCAAAAAATAAGTATCAATAAAATATGGAGGAATCCATGTAAAGCTTAAGTGAGGTTAAACATCGAAGTATCTAAAACTGAAATTGATAATAACTTTCTGGCTATTTTTCAAACTGTATGGAATTGGTCAGTATCATCATTATCAACGATTATCTACTCTTTTTTTATCAACAATTACTCTGCTCTGCAAATAAACAGCTCGAAAAAGAATTTTTGCGTTACCTGGATTCCATCATTACTGAAATATTTTTTCTGCAACACCAACATTTTGGTGTGGCCCCATTCCCCTTTTTCCCCGCGGGGGGGAGGAGGCGACGTCCGGGGGGTCGGCCGGGGGGGGAAAATAAAAAAAAAAAAAAAAAAAAAAAGTTATTGCTTCAAATATTGAGACATTTATTGAAAGATTAATTAGAAACATAATTACGTTTTCGCTTCGAAAAATATGGCGACCGCGTTGCTTCATGTTGAAAATTTATTCAATTTTGGGTAAATAAGAACGTCCAATATTGACAAATGAACATTACCCAAATTTCAGTAAAAATGACTGTTTATTATCGTTTAATTTTACCGATATTTTGGGTATTGTCAACAATACCCAATTTTAGGTAAAATTAATACCTAATTTAAGGTATTCTCATCTTAGCGTGTAAGCTAATTGTGAAAGCAATAAGCTTGAAATGCTAAAGAAGAAGAAAGAAGCTCAGAGAATTGTCTACGAACTGTCAACGACGTTCTCGAAGTCCTTGATACAATATGCACGCAACGTAGGGTAACTGCCCCCATATTAATCTCATTGTTCCTTTATTTATCCTACGATGAATCAAACAATTGGGCAGTTGAAGGATCGGTTTCGTTTTCTAATAATGTTTGCTTGCGTTAAATAACTATAACAAACATTACTAACTAATCCTGTCACGTGTATATCGTTTTATTGCAAGTAGGATGAATTGCAAAGTGATGAGATTAATATAGGTACATCTTCCCTACGTGCATCATTTTGTACTCGAAAACCTCGAATGCTTTACTATTTTTCTTCAACGTTTATGCATCTAGAAACATGAAAGATCAATGACTTATTGAGGTTTCAGTTGAAAACCGATTTTATCGACTAGCGACAATAAATTTTACTCTCGTTCTGTACGTTATACCTTATGTCTAAAGTAGAGCGCTGAATAGCGTATCTGATACAACGCTCTACTTCCGATATTAGGTACAACGTATGATCGACAGTAAAATCGACAATAGAGCGATTTTTGTTCTCGTTTGCAAAATGAGAGACCAAAACAGGTTACGTAATACACAAGAATTTGCGGCTGCTATCCGTCATTTTGCCTAAATGAAACAAATTTGAATTTCCGATTGAACAATTTCCTTAAAAACTTCAAAAATATCTATTAATCCAATTCATATTAACTCATTTTCCCAGTCGGGAAAATTAGGCAAAAATTCGGGAAAAATGCGGGGATTTTTAAATTATTTTGTGTGGCCATCCTGTTATTATGGACAGTTTATAATCTAAATAAGCATCGCTTTGCCTTTCACCCGATCTACTGGTAGTGGCGGAGAACTTTCTTTCAATGCAGAATGACATGCAAATCGACTAAGTCTAAACAGTACGTACACGTTTATTTATCTCTAGAGCTAACCTAATCTAAACTAGACAAACTTAAAAGATAAGACAGACTAGAACAAACAAAATTCGCTTTTCTTTTTTCATCTCCCGACGACCTTCTTCGCCTGCTGCTTCCTATCACTTGTATCAAGCTTGCAAAATCGTGGACGTGGCGCTGTTCCGCACCGTCGTGTATCGAACGGGAGACGTAAAGCCCACATCGTTCTGCTTCAGCTTCCGTTTGACGCAAACGATGATCACTCCGATAATGAATCCAATCAACAGAACCACCACCACGGACAGCAGCGACAGGACGATGGAACGCGGCCGCAGAAAGGCCGGGGCCTCGTAGATTGGGATTTTAGGAACTTTCTTCGGTGGTGACGAACAGAGCGACTTGTCGCCCAGCTCCGTCACAAGCAATGCCGCCAAATCGTACGGCGTTTCGCAGCGAGCTTCTGACCGGCCGTGTTGGAACTCGTCCTCCACGATGTGCCGGATGGATTCGATGCTTTCGTAAAGCTCACAGTCGCAGTGCCAGGGATTGCCTTCCAGCCTGACGGACCGCAGCTTGGGGAACGTCGGGATGTAGGCTATGTCCGAGGTTTCGTCCTGCACGGGAATCATTTCGTCCAGATGCAGGTTCCGGATAGAGCAGTGAGAAATGTCCAGCTGAAATTAGAAGGGGATTGGAGATTTTAGAATAAGATCTTTTTCTGTACGCTTAATTTATCTAGGTTTTACGATAATAATATTTAAATTAATATATGTTAATTGAAAACAATCAAAATCTGTATAGGGTTTACAAAGAATGTTTGAAATGCCAAACCCATCACACAACACCTTACATTACATGAGATATAAAAAAAAATTAATAGAGCATAGTTCGATTTTTATACAAAATGGTCATGTTTGGGGGCTTGTCTTTCATTTTCCCGTGAACCAACTGAGCTGAAATTTAGTCTAGAAGTAACCTGAATTTAAAGATGGTCTTATTGTTTTGTTATCGTAAGCGGTGTCTGTAACTTTCAAGGCGGTGAATGATAAATTATGAATTTAATACCGATGAAAGGTTATTTCTAGGCTATAGTCGAAATTCCAGCTTAATTAGTTTACCGGCCAATGAAAGTCAAGCCTCGAAACATGACCATTTTTGGTCTTATTGTATTTTCCGTATTTGACCAGTTTGACCAGTTTCTAGACCAAACTGAATGTCGTTAAAGGTCGGTAATGGTTAATCTTCTTCTTTCTTGGCATTGCAAGCTTATTGTTTATCACAATTAGCTTACAGCCACATAGTCATGAATTTTTTTGATGTAATGTTCGGATATTCTTAGCTTTCCGCTAGCAATGCTGTTCAATCTTTCGGCTCAGCAAAGGCAGTTCCCCATACGATGAAAATTCTCTTACTTGTTTTCAATTCACAAGAAAGGAAACAAACGGGATGTTGCCGTGGAATTACCTCCTTGTGCGCATGCTCCAAGCAATTCCAGATAATTGTGAACGATTCCCTGTTTGCATGTTGTAAAAAGTATATCGACACAGAGCAACACGGCTTTTACCCGAAACGATCCGTATCCACGAGCTTGATACAACTTACCTCTACGTGCCTGCGAAGCATGGATTCAGGATGGCAAGTTGATGCTGCATATATGGACTTGAAAGCTGCATTCGACACAATGGATCACGAAATCCTTCTGGCTAAACTGGAGAAACTCGGCGTCTCATCTAGGAGTGCGGTTTGGTTCAGATCCTACTTAACGGACCGTTCAGTGCGGGTCAAGATCGGCTCTTCTGAATCGGAGTCATTCTCGAATAAGTCGGGAGTCCCGCAAGGTAGTAACCTCGGTCCGCTGCTCTTCTCAATTGTTTTGAATGATGTTTTGTTGTTGTAACCGTCGGGATGCCGCTGTTTTTTTCGCTGACGACGCGAAAATTTATAAAATAATAAAATGCCTCTCAGACTGCTTCGATCTGCCGGACATGGTGGGTATCTTTGCTGATTGGTACACAAGAAACTTGCTAAGCCTCAGCGCTGAAAAATGCAACGTTATTTCGTATTACCGCAAACACCAGCCGATTATATTTGACTATGTGTTATCGGGACGTTGCCTTACTCGAGTACAGCACCTTAAGGATCTCGGTGTTATCCTTGATACCGGACTCACCTTCCGAATGCATTACAAGGATGTTGTTGCCAGAACCAATCGTCGACTGGGCTTTATGTTCAAAATTGCTGACGAATTCCGTGACCCACTATGCCTCAAGTCCCTCTATTGCTCACTTGTACCAGCGGGTGGATAGTCATGAAGAAAACGAATATTTGTTTTGGCTCACCGGTCCCAAGCTTAATGATTCGCCCCTAAGACCGTAACTCACACCAATGCACTCTCAAATATTCTGTCAAAATAACATAGCGAATCAAAACAAAAACAAAGATACTTGTACCAAAAGGTACTGAAAAGCGCAAGAGTGCATGGCAAGGTGCAGACTGCAAGGTGTACTTCGGAACTAGGGGTTCTACAACAGTGAACCAATTTTAAATCGCTAGTTGAACATTGATTGTTGCTTGTACGGTCAATATTAGAAACAAATGCGATCGTCTGGAGTCCTTTCCATGCCATATGGATTGCCCGAATTGAAGCAGTTGAAAAAAAATGTGTGAGGTTTTTTGGTTGGCGGGATCCACGTATCCTGCCACCATACGAAGAGCGGTGCCGTCTTCTACGGATCGAACCACTGGAGTTGAGACGCTCAATTGCACAAGCAACGTTCGCAGTGAAACTACTGTCAGGAGACATCGACTGCCCGGCTTTGCTGACACAGCTGAATTTGTACGCACCCGAGCGACCACTTCGACAACGTGATTTTCTGCTCTTGGAACCACGGAGCAGAAATTACGCTTTGCATGAGCCTATTCATTCATTTTGTCAGCAGTTTAACGACTACTTTGGCTTCTTTGACTTCAATATTTCCATTGACGTGTTTCGCCAAAGACTTCTAAATCATTTCCGCACCGCTAATCGTAAACAATTAGATTAAGTTTTATTCATTGAGACATCAATTGTCAGTTGAATTTTATATGTTAAATAAATAAATAAATAAAAAAATAAAATTTATCCAGAAGGGTATTTGGATCTAAAACTAAAGAAAAGTGCTTTGAATTTTACAAACAATCCTCTGGATTTGTACGTGCAGAAAGAAGTCATCGTTCTTTCAGACGCGTGTCTCATATTTCCAGAAAATCCTTCAGAAAATGTTCAAAAAGGCCAAAAAGAACTTGTCCAAATAGTCCCCGGAAATTGTCCAAATAGTCCTCTGGACCAATTCATAAATATCGCTGGACATTTTCAGAAACTTCTCAGGACTTCTTCAAAAATTTCTCTGGATTTATCCAGAAACATCTCTGGGTTTGTTCTGGATTTCTCAATAGAGAAGTGTTGAAGGTTTTCCAGATTATTCTCAACACTTGCCCGAAAAGTTCTCTGAGATTCGTAAAAATAAGTCCCATAAAGCGTATCAGAAAGTCCACTGGACTTGATTAGAAAAATAATCATGTAGTCAACAAAACCCTATGAACTTATCCAGAAAGTGCCCTGAACTGTCTCAGAAATCCTAGGAATGTCCAGAAAGCCTTCGAAATAATTCATAAAGTGCTCTAAATTTGCACAGAAAACCTCCTGCAATTGTCCAAGAGAAGAAAGAAAGTCCTCTGGATTTGTTCGAAAAATACAGCTTTGCCAAGAAAGTCTGTTAGAAAGTTCGTTGAACTTTGCGAGAAAGTCCTCTGAGTTTAACACGGTCAATATGGACTTGATCGGGATGTCCCATGAGCTTGTTCACAAAATCCTTGGAATTTGCCCAGAAAGCCTACTGACCTTTTTTGACGAATATTCGTAAAAATGTTCCCTAAACTTTCCCTGAACCTTCCTAGAAAATCTTCTAAACATGTTCAGAACCTTTCTGAGCTCCTCAAAAAATCCCCTTGGTTTGTCCAAAAAATATCCTAGACTTATCTGGGAAGTCTCTTGGGTTTGTTCAGATAGTTCTGCGAAGTTGTCCTACAAGTCTCCTGAACTTGTCTGAAATATTACCTGGACTTGTTCTGAAAGTCCACTAAACTTGTTAAAAGTTCTGTTGATTTTTTGGACAACATCTGGAAATATTCAGAAATTAAACTGTAAGAAAAGTCCTCATGACTTGCCGGAAGAATCCTCTTCACTTGCCCAAAAGCTTCTCCAGACAGCATTTTGAATCGATGCAGTAGAATGTTGAAATTGTCGTAGACTTTCTGAAAAATATAGCATTGCCAAGAAAGTCCGTTGGACTTTGCGAGGAAGTCCTCTCAGTTTGGCAAGATCAATATGGACTTGATCGAAAAGTCCCATAAGTTTGTCCACAGAATCCTTTGAATTTACCCAGAAAGTCTCCTGGATATTTTTATTTTCGACGAATACTCTTAAGATCGTCAGAATGTTCCCTGGGACTTTCCCTCAACTTTTCAAGAAAATCTTCTTGACTTGTTCAGCATCTTTGCTTCTCAAAGATCTCCTCTGCAACTGTTCAGAAAATTATATAGGTTTGTCCAACTCTGGACTTGCATGAAAACTCTCGTGGATTTGTTCATATAGTCCTGCGAACTTGTTCCTTCTAGTTCTGAACTTGTTTGAAACGTCACCTGGATTTGTTCCAAGAGTCCACTAAACTTGTTCAAAATGTTCTTTTGATTTGTTGAAAAACATCTGAAAATGTTCAGAAACTTAACTAGGAAGAAAGTTCTCTAGACTTGTCCAAAAAGTGCTTTTAACTTGTCCGAAAGCTCCTCCAGAAAGCATTTTGAACTGATGCAGTAAACTGTTGTAATTGGGCAACTGAAACTGTCCAAATCTTTTGAACTTGTTCACAAAATGCATCGAACTTGTTCAGGAACTCTCCAGCCCTGAGTCCGTAAGTCTTTTGACAGGTGCCAAACCTTCGTTGGACTCTGCTTCAAACCCAAGAAGTTGAGATTGGTTCAGAGAAGTTCTCGGGACGTGTTCGAAGACTACCCTGGACACAAGTCTAGGCAACCAGAACGTATCTAGAACTGGTTGAGTAAACGTCCTTAACACGTTCAGAATGTCAAGAAAGTCTCAACTTTCAACTTGGGTTTTTTGGGTTTCCGAACAGTCCTGTGGACTTGCCCACAGAATCGTTAATGCTTGCCCTGTACTTATCTAGAAAATCTCTTGGAATTGTTCAAACAGACCCCTCAACTTGCCCAAAATGTGACCTGAACTTGTTCAGAGAGTCCACTGATTTTGTTAAAGAAGTTCTGTTGATTTGTTGAGAAACATCTGGACATGTTGTTGTTGTGGTTGTTGCGTATTTACATGACTTTGAGCATGTTTGGATCGAAGTTATGCTGATATATTGATAATTGGATATAAAATAAAATTTGTCATTCCACTATGGTTACTCAGTCTATCAAGACGTCTTTCAATTCTGATAGGTTATGGGCCCAGCTGAACGGGCATACCAGAAATTAATTTTAATTGAAGGTTTTTCAAGCAGTACGTTTTCTCAAGAAGATTTTCTCGGGATTGCCGAATCGTGTGGATGGTTGGAAGCAATGCAGCCTGTCGGTGGAGAAACTCAGGGAAAGAGACAATTACGTCACATGGGCGTTGTCGATGAAGATGACCCTCATCCGAGAATCTGTTATCCGTCAGCAACATTTGCGCCAAGAGGTTCAATGTACTGTTCACAAAAGAAGGATGCCAAGTTCTGACGCAGAATGGAGAAATTTTCGTATCAGGGATTGCGGAAAGAGGACTGTATCGATGAGGACTCAACCGACGAGAGGAGAACAAGGTCTACACGATCACCGATATGACGATTTGGCCCCAGCGTTTGGGGCACCTGAGTAAGCAAGGCTTGAAGAAACTCCAACATCAGGCGAAGTGTATCCAAGGTTAGCACTCGCGTGATTCGTTCCCTTGTTGCGAGAGTCGAGCCTAAGGCAAGCTGGAGTTGGTGCACACGGAGGAAGCAGATAAAGGTGTTCCTTTACATGCTGGGCGAACGATCCAGCACTGGAAGCATACGACGAACACAAGACTATGGCGGAACGTCAAACGGGCCAGAAGTTGAAAAACCTACGCATCGACAACGGACGTGAGTACGTCAATTTAAGGTTCATACAGAGCATGGTACGTGACGGGGTGCGACACCAGAAGACGTGTTCTGGGCTGTAGTGGACAACATGGTGGTTCACCTAATCAACCGCAGCCCCACACGAGTGCTGAACGAAGAAGTCACACCTGAAGAGACATGGACTGACAAGAAACCATACCTGGGGCACTTGAAGATTTTTGGTGCAACAGCGATGGTACACCAACCAGGAAACTGACGTGTTTTGTTTTTTGCTGCGTCGTTTTCGCGAAAATAATCAAACAATAATTCGTAATTTAACTTGAGCTAACAGTGAAATCATAGAATCTCCGCGAAAATTGTGTAAGCCGTAGTGAATATAATCGATTCCCTCTCAAAATGTGTGAGTGTTGGTAGTATTTCCCCGTTTTTTGTTTGTTTTTGTGCTTCGCCCCCGCACCCGGCGGAAGAGTTAAATAAGCTTAGTTTTGGTTATTAGTGGTAATATTGTGACACTCGGGCATAATTTATTAGTTTAGAGGGTTTTTGCGCTTTGTCGCGAGTGAATCGATGATTATGAACAGTTTTGAAGCTCGATATAAAGTCGCCACATAACGGGGATTTGCATTATGAAAAAAAAAAAAAAGAAGACTAGTGCAATGTAGAGAACGGCCATTTGCTGGTCAGAAGCAGCAAACGAAAACAACGCGCATGGGCGGGTGAAAAGCTTGCACATAATTTTAGGTGCATTCACCACGGAGTGTACAGAGTTTTGTTATGCAGGTTGCATATCTAGCGGGCGGTTTAGTAATGTTAATTTTTGCGTATATTTAATCGCGAGTGCATGAAATTAATCACGAATCAACGTCGATTTTTTTTATTTTTACGAATGAACAAGATAGTGTGATTGAGGAGGCGGACATGGGTGAGATGTATCTAACTATATAACAAAAATCTTATTTTCAAAAAATACTAAATACGTGCCTGGTTTGGAAATTTTAAATTTCCAAATCTGGAAGTGTGTTGCAGTGCCCTTATCCAAATGATATCGGTAATGTTTACATGCGGGGCTTATTGTATGTGAAAGTAACCTCGGAATGGGCGTGACTCTCCAGACATTCTGAAATGGGTTGCTGGATCTGCAGTAGAGCTATCACTTTCTAGCTCCCGGATTAAAGCTGCTTCCAATGGTCACTTGAATGATTGTTGTAAACAGATTTCTTCCATAATACCATTGCCGGCCGATGGGGGTTAGATTGGACACACACACACACACAACAGCGATGGTACACCAACCAAAGTGTTCCGTCTCGAATGAACTAAAACGTCTACAGCAGACGTACAGTTTAAAGAGACGTTAATATAATGAATCACCAACCAAAGCAAAAGCGTAGGAAGCTGCATGCCAAGTCGATCAAGTGAGTTTTCATGGGCTACGCTGAAGATACGAAGGGCTTATGGTATAAAATTCGGAGAGAGAAAAATGTGTTTTGTGGTGTGTTTTTTTGTGTAGGGGGGGGAAAAAGGGTGGTGGGGGGACCAAGTGAATCAAAATGGTACCAGCGAGGGTTCCAGGACGTACCCCGGACGACTAGGAGGTCCCGACTGATGTTTCAGCTTCGGGGGGAGCAATCGCACTGGTGTCAGCTCATCCAAAAGCGAGTTCGAAGATGCCGACAATTGCAACGAAATTACGCTTCCACCGCAAAAAGTACAACTAGCCAGCCCTAGTAGCACACTTATTACCATTCGGTTGAGAAAACATAAAGGTGACTTGCTTAGTCACAAACAAGTTGCTGCAACTAATTATGATCATAGTGTGCTGCTTGGGAGTCCAGGGCACGAGTTGAGGTGCAGTGGTCGGGAGCGCCGTCCCCCAGGCAAGTATGTTGATTTCGTTTCGTACAATGTGCATACTTGCGGAACCGTTTCCCAACAGACAAGTCGCAACCGTGGAAACCAGCCGATGGACGATCCCACATCGTACAGTGAGGTACTGACTCGACCGGACCGAGACCAACGGATCGAAGCTATGGAAGAGGAGATCGGAGCCCTGGAGAGGAACCACACCTGGGTGCCATCCTGAACAAGTGGGTTTTTAAAACCAAACAAGGCGTCGCACAGTGATTCCAAGGCAGAAAAAAGTCGAAAAATCGACTAAATTTAAATTTAAAGTTTCTTTTTCCAAAATTTTATGAAGATTTGATGAAAATTGTGCTCTCTAGAATTTTTTAAAGTATGGGACCTACGTGGTCGTGATTTTTTGCTCCCATATAAAATGTATGGAGAATCGGAAAAAAAACTTCAACAAAGTATTCAAATGTGAGCACGCACGCGCACATACACCACAATAGGCTTATTTTGAAGATTTTTTTGCCAGCTTTGCGAAAATGTGCAAACTTTCGCAAACATGGTTCCGGGAGGCCAGTGAATATATGTATATATCTGGGAAAATCACCATTTGAGCCAAGGCCAAGTGGGCCTAGTGTTACATACAACGAACTCAGCTCTATGAACTGAACACATGTGTGTGAGTGTAGTGTATGTGTGTAACGAAATTTCTAACTCAGTTTCTCAAGCAACTACTGAACCGATTTGAATGAGACAATAAATTAAAGGTACTGTGGTCTAGTATGTCTTTTTGGAATTTTATTGGAGTTGGTTTACTGGTTCCGGAGATACAAGCGAACGAGTTGACAGAATGTTTGAAGTGTGGAGATGACAGAACGAATGTCAGCGAGGATGATGAGCAGAAATTGAACGATTGAACACAAGAGAAAATCAAAGGTGGCAGTTTTGAGTCAGAGCAGAATAAAGTTAGTTGCAACTATATTCTAGACAAATCTGCTACGAGTTCTAATCTTAAATGACTAAATTAGACTAAAAATATTCCATTTATGTGTGTAGATGTTTAACTAAATTCTTACTGTATACTTTAAAATAATATATCTATAGAAACACACGAAAACCTATTGAAGAAGATACAGAGAAGTAGGAAGTAATAAAAGGTCATTGAAATTGTAAGAAACTTATCTACTTATCTAAAATGAGCTTAAGATAATAATGATTTACTTATTTCTAGCTTTATAGCACTATATTTAAAAAAAATTGGAATTGCCTAAAGAACAATGCGTTTCCGCTTCGTCCATTAGATCATCTTCCTTTTTTGTTATTATTTTACATAAATCCTTATAAATATCCGGCATTATGAATACACCAAATATTGGTAAGCTTAGTTTTAGTTTTTTCAAATTGTTATGCTTCAAATTATTATTTTTTTCGTTCCTTTTAATACAAATAGAGTTCAAAAGAAAAAGTCTGCTTGAAGCAACTAGAAATATTAAAGACCATGAAAAAAACGAAGAAAAATAGAAAACATTATTTATGATCAAATTCAGGATGATGAAGGTGGGGAAGCAAAACGGATTTTGAAATGTTTTTGGGCAGATTATAATCGTCGATGGAAAAAAGCGCAACGGAAAGTTGAGAAGTTCAACAGAGAAAATGTCGACTGGTTGGAAGAGTAGTTGATATTTGACCAACTAGAAACACGAAAATTGGAAGACCCCAGAAGAACTTTGACGAACTTTGTGAGAGAAGTAAGCGATTGAAAGCTACAGAGCTGAGAGCTAAGTATTCAACGGAAGAGCTTGTATTTGCTGCGCAAATGAGTCTAAGAGCTGATGGAGAAACTGAAGCTGTCAATATGCTGAAAAATCGCGAGAAGGTTTGTATTAAAGATGGTATAACTGTAATACAAATAAGCATTCAATAATGTGTCTAATGTTCATTTTGGACATGATTGAAAATCTGATGCATGTAGATTAATATCAAATTTTACAATTTAATTTCTTCGGAAACGCAGCTGTTTTGAGTTACTTTTGATTTATTGTGCAGATTCGTATCAGAACGACGAACGATCAGGCTCTTGCGGTATTACTGGATGCAAAATTATCTCAGAGGTGTTACCAGGTTATTCGTGAACATGCTCAAGAATCGTATCCTCCGTACAAGGAAGTCTTAGAAGCCAAGCAAAGGTATTAATGCGATTTAGCTGGATTTACGAACTTCTATAACTCTTAATTTTCTTTAGATGTTTGCCTACGAACATAAAAATAATTGAAACCGAATGCATTGTAAAGCATCAATCGCTTCTTGATCACACATCGGCAAGAATTGTGGTTCAATCTAAGGAAGATATCGTTGGTTCTGGAAACGAGAGAACAAGCAACAAGCTTGTATTGATAGTAAAGTATGATATGGATGGCTCTGGCGGTTTTGATGAATTTAAGCAAAAATTTGCAATTGCCGGAGACTCGGACTCTAACATTTTTTTTAGCATCACTTGTTCCTCTACGTTTACTGAAGGACACAAAAGTCGTTTGGGATAATCCTACACCATCTTCCACACGTTACTGCAGACCGGTTCATATGCAGCAAATAAAAGAAACATCCGTGAGCATAATGGAGGAATATAGAGGAATGTCAGCTGAAATTGCTACGTTGTCCCCTTTCCGTTTCGAGTAAAGGGCGATACGGTCAAAATATGGTCAATATCAACTTGACGTATTTCTTTCAATTTTGCATTTAAAAAACCTGAACACCCCTCATTTTGATGGTGTGTGTGTGTAGAATGTTGCTCCTATTTTGATTTTGGAATTCACTCTTCAGTTGTCAAAATGCCGTCCAAGCAAGAAGAGCAGCGTATCAAAATTTTGCTCGCGCATCGCGAAAATCCGAGCTACTCGCACGCAAAGTTGGCAAAATCGCTAAAAGTTGCCAAATCAACCGTTACAAATGTAATTAAAGTGTTTGGGGAACGTTTGTCGACAGCCAGGAAGTCTGGATCGGGGGGAAATCGAAAACCGGAAGCCGCTGAGACGACAAAGAGAGTTGCCGGTAGTTTCAAGCGAAACCCTAACCTATCTCTCCGAGATGCCGCAAATAAGCTGGGTGTATCGTCTACAACCGTGCGTCGAGCCAAAAAACGAGCCGGACTATCGACTTACAAGAAGGTAGTGACTCCAAATCGCGATGATAAACAAAATACGACGGCCAAAGCGCGATCCCGGAGGCTGTACACGACGATGCTGACGAAGTTTGACTGCGTGGTAATGGACGACGAAACCTACGTCAAAGCCGACTACAAGCAGCTTCCGGGACAGGAGTTTTATACGGCAAAAGGAAGGGGGAAAGGTAGCAGATATTTTCAAGCACACGAAACTGTCAAAGTTCGCAAAGAAATATCTGGTTTGGCAAGCCATCTGTACCTGTGGCTTGAAAAGCAGCATTTTCATAGCTTCCGGGACTGTCAACCAAGAAATTTACGTGAAAGAGTGTTTAAATAAACGTCTGCTGCCTTTCCTGAAGAAACACGGTTGTTCCGTACTGTTTTGGCCGGATTTGGCATCTTGCCATTACGGTAAAAAGGCCATGGAGTGGTACGCCGCCAACAACGTGCAGGTGGTTCCCAAGGACAAGAACCCTCCCAACACGCCAGAGCTCCGCCCAATTGAGAAATACTGGGCTATTGTCAAGCGGAACCTAAAGAAGACCAAAAAACTGCTAAGGACGAGCAGCAGTTCAAGGCAAACTGGCTTTCTGCGGCGAAGAAGGTGGACAAGGTGGCTGTACAAAATCTGATGGCAGGGGTCAAGCGTAAGGCCCGGCAATTCGGATTTGGAAAAGCGGAAGCCTAACTGAATATTTTTCCTGAATTTTATACTAATTGAACTTGAAAAAGAAATTTAATTTGATTTTTTAAAAAAAGGTTCTCCAGTTTACCGTGTTTCCTTAATTTGCCCTTTGTGGTTTTAAATTTTAATTGTAAATTTTGGGGGGAAGAAAAAGAAAAATAAAATTCGCGCAAAAATGTTTTTTTTTGGTGGCTTTTTCTTTTCTCACTTTTTTTAAATTTGGTGTTGGCTCGCTTCATTGCCTTATAAGAGCATATGAATGTATCATTCATATTGCTTATCGCCTAGATTTTAATAAATGGAAGAAGACAGACCACAACGAGTTATACGACGCAGCAAAAAAACGAATTCAAAAAAACTTTTTTGAAAAACTGGGACTTCACATAGACAAACCAAGATCCAATTTCGGTAATTCCAATGATGGAAATACCGCGAGACGTTTTTTTTTTGGAAACGCAAAAATATCATCGGAAATTACAGGAGTGGATTTCGAATAAATCTACCGTTTGCGGATCATCCTAATTTTTTGAAATTGCAATTTCATGCGGACAAGCAATTGATGCTGCAAAATACATGGCATTTGCTCATGAAACAACGAAGCTCTACGTCCAACTTTACCCGTGGTATAATATGCCAACCACGCTTCACAAATTTCTTATTCACGGCCATCAAATTATAAGCGCGTCAGTACTTCCTGTAGGAAAGATGTGTGAGGAAGCGCAGGAGGCTGTGAACAAAGAAATACGTCGGCTGCGTAAAGATCATTCCCGAAAAATGTCCCGGACAGCCACAATGGAGGATATTTTCAATGGATTGTTGGTAGCATCGGATCCTATCATTTCGTCCTATCGAAAGGTTGAGAAAAGTAAAAAACGAATCGAATTACCAGAGAAGGTAAAAGAATTGCTAATGGTTGCTGAAACCCAACAAGAAAGCTCTGAATCTGATTTCAGTGATTAGTGTTAAATGATATGAACTATCAGGAGATAAATAAAAAATAAGTATAATTGTTATTGCTCTTTTATTTTTTCACACACAGACACAGACAGACAGACATTTTCCAATCTTGACTATCTGAGTTGAGTGGTATACAAAACTCGGTCTTCGGGCCTCGGATCAAAAGTCGGGTTTCCAAGCGATCTGTATACCCTTGTTTTGTGAGAATGGTAAAAAGAATGAAAACACATATTGGAATAAATCATTAAAATCAACATAATGACTTAACCATCGTCGTCCTAATTTTTCTTAATTGAAATTTATATGAAAATTGTAGTCGCCTTTAAAATACTAAGAACTGGACCTTCTCATCATTGATAATATACTAAGATTACATTTTTCTATGTTCATACTTTTTCTTAAAACGCATTTCATTTATGCAGAAAAATTTGAAAATGGTCCAGTGGTTCGAAAGCTACAATTCTTGAAAAATATATATTTTCTAAAATTTAGTTTTGGACCACCCTATCTCAAAATGGGTCACCCTAAGGACAACATGAAAAATTAAAGTCATATGTTTTTCGAAAATGAACAAACTTACCAAATGTTGTGAAATTCTAAGACCCACTTCATCTTTTTGGTATGAAATTGCTGAATTAGCAAGTTTTACGAATGTTCCGGAACTTCCGGAAGACCATGCAATGGCCACTCACAGAACCATACATTGTTCTCCACATCGTTTTACTTACATTTTATGTACAAATGGTTTTGAAAAAAATCACATTGCTTTAGGTCGAAACTAATTAATTTATCATTTTATCGGATGTTCCGGACATTCCAGGGGACAATAAAGTGGCCATATCACGGTAGTGTGGCCTAATACGACAATTTTGATAGCATATTTGAAATCAGCGACCCAAAGTTACTTGGAAACACATAGTTAAGCTATGTAAAATCCAGTTTTAGACTTTTTTCCGCCTTTTGTATGGGATGGAATCACTGTGCGTCGATGGACTGATCGAGCGGACCAAGACCCACTTGGTTATCAAAGGATGTTTCCAATTACCAGATAATAAAATCACAATTTCACCCCCGCGGGGGAAGTGTGGGGGGGGGGGACGCATAGTACACTGTATCCCGGCGCTTTGGGGTAACATAATTTTTTAGTTACAGCCAATTTAAGACTAACATGTACCAAAACATTAAAAGTTCAATAACTCCGTAAGCTTTGAAATTTGACCATATGCGTAGAACAATTTTTTTCTTCAAATATCATCCCCTATCGTCCCTGAAAATATTTGCAGTAAGGAACCGAACACCCTGTATATGATGCTTGTCTTTATTACCGGATCGTACTCTAAAAAAAAAAAATTCCATCGTTATAGCGACAATTAAATCATGGTCAGGATGACTATCGCATATAATGGTTACAATAACCATAAAAATGGTCGAATTCACCACGTTCATGGCATTCTTGAATATGATCATGGTAACAAGGACTATTCCGACATTTTGGCAAATGTTGGATAAACTATTTTTAATGGTCGTTTTTACCATGATCACAGTCGGTTCAAAATCACCATACTGCAAAAGTCATCCTAACCCCCAATAATGATAAAATTGACTATCAAATTTGTCTCTGTGTAGGCGAGAAGATGCTGTTTTTGACTGTATACGTCGACGAATTGCTCATTTTCACTAACGGCAAGAAGCTGAAGAATTTCCTGAAGAAGTTCCTGAGCAGCCGATTCCAGATGAAAGATCTTGGCCAAGCGAAGCATTGCTTGGGCCTGCGAGCTCTTACTGGTCCAAGAAAGCAACATTGTATCGATGCTGGAGAAGTTTCAAATGGCGAACTGTCATGCCGTGGCTACGCCGTTCGAACCAAGCTTAAGGTTGGAGAATACAAAGCGCCCAAAAAAAACAAAAGAAGGAGAAGAAGAAGACGAGATGAAGGATGTACACCACAAAGAAGTCGTGGGAAGCTCAATATATTCGTCCCAGGTTTCGAGACCCGATATCAGCTATACCGTGAATGCCGTAAGCCAGTATAGCAGCAATCCAGAACGCAAGCACTGGGATGTGGTTAAACGAATTTGTGGATACCTACGAGGAACACCTGATTCTCTTTCAACACCCGTACTTAGATATTTTTCTCATTTCAGAGAGCGAGTAATGGCTCTATAACCATAAGCCGGGCTAGGACTAAAGTTAATGCTTAAGTCTCAACCGTTTGGAGAAAAAATGGAGCATCACTTAACCTTCTTAGACTCGATGTTCCTAACGACCATATGAATAATTTTTTGTTCCGTACACCAAACAGGGCATTCTGTTTAACTATTCTCTCCGACTATTCATTTCCCTTTTCCTTTGATATCTACTGAAGGCTACGTGGGTTCCCCGTGTCTTCTTTAGGTAGATATCAAATCCAACAGTTGCATGGACGTGGCCAGGTGAGCGATCGAGGAGTGTATTTGTGGAGATTATTGCGTGAAGAAACGTATCAGTAACTGGTTCCGTTTCATGGTGACATGCAATATCTTCAACGAATTATTCCTCATCGTAGCTCCATCCACGAGGTGTGCAAACGTCAATGCTAATGCTAACGCTAAAAGGAACACCTGATTATCGTATACTCAACACGAAGGATGAAAACACGGATATAGTTGGATACACAGATGCAAATTAGGGAGAAGACGTTGATACCTGGAAATCTACCACGGGCTACGTCTACACGATGCAAGGTGGCGCAATATCCTAGAACGTAAAGCGTCAACCAACGGTCTTCCTGCGAAGCCGAATACATATCTATGTCCCGGACCATCCAAGAGGCGTTATGGTGGCAAGGCTTGCTGAAGCAGATTTTCGGCAAGCGAGAAGTAGATATCCTGTGTGACAATCAATCTGTGATCTGCGTTGCCAAAAACGGATCGTACAATCCACGTAGATATTCGATACCACTTCATGCACGATTTGCTAGACGAAGAATTGATTAACTTAAAGTACGTGAACACCAAGCAACAAGCAGCCGACGGTTTTACCAAACCAGTGGCGCACTTGAATTCGAAGATCATGAAGCAATAAATAGGCATCGAGGAGGGGGGAATATGCCATGATAATTAGATGTAAAATAAAATTTGTCAAGACACTATCGTTACTCAACCTATCAAGACGTCTTTCAATTCCGATAGTTTGCTTCAGAGGAAAAAATGGGTTAGAAAGTATTCCCGATTTTTCCAGAACGTCCACTTTCACTTCTGCCTGAACTCCTGTGGACATGTTGAGAAGGCCTTCTGAATGTTTCCAAAAAATAGACTGCACTTGTCTAAAAAATCTCTTAGATTTGTTCAACTTTCCCAGAATGTGAAGTGAACTTGTTCAGAACTTGTTAGAAAAGTTCAGTTGATTTGTTAAGAAACATGTGGACATGTTCAGAAACTCATATGGACATGGCTAGAAAGTCCACTAGACTTGTCTGCCCAGAATGTCCTCCGAACTTGAACAAAAGGTTCTCTTGGCTTATCCAAGAATCCCTTTTAACTGCACCAGAAAGTTGTTGGAATTTTAAAGAAAGAAAATGCAGTAAATCCTTTGAACTCGTCCAGACAGATCATCGAACTTGTTTAGAATGTCTTCAGCATTGATTCTGAAGGACTATTGGGTTGATGCTGAAGCTTCGCTGGTTATCAAATCTGCTCCAAAAATATTTTGACAAGACCATGAACGAAATTTATCAGAAGCAGATAATTTCCCATCAACATGAGAGGCTCTAGGAGTGGACAGAAATTTATTGCTAGAACTAAGAGAAATGAAGAGAAAGTATTGATAGTTCCGTTTAGAGTAATGGCAGGCTTTGAAAACTGAAAGATACAAGTTGAAAACGAGCGGAGGGCATATCAAGGTAGTATACGTTCGGGCGCACCAAGCTACCCCAGATGCAGGGTAGGCAAGGGGGAGGATACCCCCTTGACTGGTAAAAGAGAATGCGACCGATCGAGCTCTTATACTACCTATTGTTTTGTTCTGGTTCTAGCGATTTGTTTGTTTCCCTCTCCCAATGCCTAACATGGATGAGAAATTATCTCTTGCTGTTGGGGTTATTTTTGGCATGCACCGAAATTACCTGCTTCTAATAAATTTCGTCATAGATCGTACCCGCATGGGAGAATACACAAAAAAATAAAGGAAGATGAAGTGGGTAAAGTGGGGGGGGGGGGGGGGAAAAAAAGGGGTTGGGTGGGGGGGGGTGGTGGGGGGGGGTTTAATTTTTTTTTTTGGGGGTGTGGGGGGGAAAGTATATGTGTGTAAGTATTTTTTTTTTTTTTTTTTTTTTTTTGTTTTTTTTGCATTCCGCATCGAACGCTGAAGTGCTTCGGTCGTGTTAGTTTTTTCACTCCGCTCTACGGTTTGTTTTTCAACCTTGGTTGAACCAACCACGTGATAATTGTGTTAAAAGAAGTGAATTGTTTTCAACCGCCGAAATCCAGCCGAGCGTTCCTTAAGGGAAGCAGGCATTCCCGGCCGAGTCCGACGGATGCTCTGTCCAGCCAGTACCGTTTTGAAACACCCGAGAGAGCAAGCGTAACCCCACAGTCATCATCGTAGCAGGGAAGTTCATCGCTCTACCACAGCCGGTGCTTTGTTTCGAGCAACAGCGGCAAAGGCAATAGCAAACACAACAGCAGCGTAAGGGGCAAGTAGCACATTTTTGTTGTTTTTGTTCCCACTGGTAGTGCTTTGTGTATCTCTCTCCCATATAGTAAAATCGTTGTCTGTAGGGGGGCTCAAAAAAAAAAAAAAATCTGATTTAATTTTTTTTTGTTTTTCAATTGTTTTTTATTCATTTTTTTTTTAATTCAATTTAATTTTGCATGGATGTTTCTAAGGGGGGCGACTTGCCTCCCAAAGATGTTTTTAGGGCACGCTGTTATCAGCCGTCTTCTGCCTCTCCTTGGGTTGTCTACTTTCGGCAGAAAGTGAAAGCCCTAGACTTTTTGGGCATAAAAAGAAATTTGACGCGTCGTTATCCGGGGACCGAATTTCATCAGGTCAACCGAAACAAACTGCGTGTCACTGCACCTACGTATAAAATTGCAAACGAAATTGCTAGTGACGAAGGTTATAATGTCGAGTACTACGTCTACATCCCATCTCGAGATGTGGAGATAGACGGTGTGGTTTCTGCAGCGAGCCTGACGTGTGAAGACGTTATGGAAGGTAAGGGGCGACTTCCAGATTCTGCTTCGTCTACCATTGAGATTCTGGAATGCAAACAATTGCATGCAGGATCAATGGTAGATGGAAAAAAGACGTATTCACCGTCGGACTCGCTTCAAGTGACCTTCGCCGGATCAATTCTCCCAAAATTTGTTGAAATTGATAAAGTTTTTTTCCCAGTGCGCCTTTTTGTACCAAGGGTATTTAATTGTACCAAGTGCAAACAGTTGGGTCATACGGCTACTTTTTGTGACAACAAGCCCCGTTGTGGCAAATGCGGCCAAAGGCATCTAGAGGATGCTTGCCAACAGGAAGCAACAAAGTGTGCTTACTGTGGCAAAGAGCCTCTCCACGATTTGCAGAACTGCCCCGTGTACAAGAAGCGCACTGGTAACGTGAGACGTTCCATACAAGAACGCTCCAAGCAGACGTATGCAGAAATGTTAAAGTCGCAAAACGGAGCGTCTGCATCGTCTGTATCAGCCGCTCAAAATGAAAATCCTTTTTTGATTTTGTCTTCCGATGAACTGGACTCTGACGAAGCTGATGAGAGTGGATTTCCGGAGGTACACGCCCCCGGTAAAAGAAAGCCTACTAGTTCTCCGGGTGTGCGCCGGAAACAAATAAAACCTACTCTCAAAAGCTTGCAAAAAATTGGAGGTAGAGGGGGTCAATTTAAAAAACCGAATAAACCGGTAATAGCAGATGCATCCGTTCCTAGCTGTAGCTATACCAACCCGCCGCTACCTAATAACAGTAACCGTAAGAGGTTACCAAAAACTACGTCTTCTCGCAATTCTAATAATATTCCGTCCAAGCGAGGTAAGATTAATTTTAGGGACATTGTGGATAACATTTTAAATGTTCTTGGCCTTTCGGATGCTTCACCGCGCGGAGGAATTTTTGTCCGCTTTATTCCTATAGTTGGAAACTACTTCAAGCAATTGACTGTATCATGGCCCCTTATTGGTGAATTCATATCTTTCGATGAATAATTCGTCGAGTGAGGATCAAGATATGATCACCGTATTACAATGGAACTGTCGCAGTCTAATACCTAAATTAGACTCGTTCAAGTATTTGATTCACAATTCTGATTGTGATATATTTGCTCTCTGTGAAACATGGCTTTCATCCGAAGATGAATTAAACTTCCACGATTTTAACATTATTCGCCTGCACCGAGATGATTCATATGGTGGCGTACTTCTGGGGATCAAAAAGTGCTACCCGTTCTATAAAATCTCACTCCCAATAAACTCAGGCATTGAAATCGTCGCTTGCCAAATAAATGTAAAGAATAAAGATCTTTGCATAGCTTCCGTCTATGTCCCTCCGAGGGCATCAATAAACCGCCGGCAACTTTGGAGTTCAATTACATTACTTCCATCTCCAGTTCTTATTCTGGGCGATCTTGAGCGGAAATCTTGCAAAGACCATTGCAAAATTCCCTAGATAATCTGTCCATCTGGGCCAGAAATTTGGGGATCGAGTTTTCACCGCATAAAACCGAATTGGTAGTGTTTACTAGAAAGCGGTTCCCTGCCCAACTGCGTCTCAAGCTGTTGGGAAGAGACATTACCCAATCTTTGACCTTCAAATACCTTGGAGTCATGTTTGATTCAAAATGCACTTGGATTTATCACTTTGCGTATTTAAAACAGAAATGTCAACAAAGGATCAATTTTCTAAGATCAATATCCGGGACATGTTGGGGTGCTCACCCGGAAGACCTCATTAAACTCTATAAAACAACTATTCTTTCAGTTCTCGAATATGGCTCTTTTTGCTTCCTCTCGGCAAGAAATAGCCACCTCATCAAATTTGAACGCATTCAATATCGTTGTCTACGTATTGCCCTTGGCTGTATGCATTCAACGCACAATATGAGCCTGGAGGTTCTGGCAGGAGTAAAACCCTTACAGTACCGCTTCTGGGAGCTCTCATCTAGAATACTGATCAAGTGTGGAATCAGTAACAACCTTGTGATTGAAAACTTCGAAGAAATGCTCGAATTGAGTACCCAGTCAAGATTCTTACGAATCTATATTAACTATATGTCATCCGATATTAGTCTTCCATGCTATAACCCTCCTAGTGTACGCTTTCCTTATCACAGTTCCTCCATTGATTATGATCTCTCCATGAAACAGGCTATTCAAGGAGTTCCAGATCAACTTCGACCTATTTTAATTCCCCATATTTTCATCGAAAAGTACCAACATGTCAATTGCAATAGAAGAATTTTCACTGATGGGTCGCGCATTGATGGATCCACTGGTTTCGGTGTTTACAATGAATACTCATCTGCCTTCCGGAAACTTCAGGAACCTTGTTCTGTATATGTTGCTGAGCTGGCAGCAATCAATTTCGCATTGGGGATAATTTCCGACATGCCCATAACATTATTTCATCTTCTCGATAGTCTCAGTTCTATTGAGGCCCTCCAGTCGATGAAAACAGTTAAGCACTCATCTTACTTTCTTTCAAAAATAAGGGAGCAGATGTGTGCGTTGGTCGAAAGATCATTTAGAATTACCTTTGCATGGGTCCCCTCACATTGCTCAATTCCAGGCAATGAGAAGGCGGACTCTCTAGCAAAGGTGGGCGCACAAGAAGGCGAGATTTTTGAAAGAAGAATTTCATATGATGAATTTTTCCCATTAGTACGTCAGAGTTCTCTTCAAAGTTGGCAAAATGATTGGACAAGTAATTCTCTTGGGCGGTGGTTACATTCCATTATTCCAAATGTTTCGTCGAGATCGTGGTTCAAAGGTCTGGATGTAAGTCGCGGTTTCATTCGTGTGATGTCAAGACTTATGTCCAACCACTACTCGCTAGACGCACATCTCTACAGAATTAACCTCGTCGATAGCAACATGTGTAGGTGCGGAACCGGTTATGATGACATCAATCACGCAGTTTGGCATTGCCCGGGTAGTGATGCCTCCAGAGCACGACTATTGGATACCCTTGTGGCCCGAGGTAGACAACCCTTCCGCGAAGTAAGAGATGTTTTGGGAATGCGTGATCTTCCCTACATGCAAGCGATTTACGAATTCCTTTGTTTGTCTGATCTAAGAGTGTAATGTCATCACCCCCTCCCTTTCACTCTAGTAAATTCCCTGCCATTGTGTCCCAGTTATATTATCCTTTTGTTTCCGTGCTACTTGTACCTGCCCAGCAAGCTGTGGTCACCCATCTGCAGCTTAGTTCCTGTAAGGGACTACAGAGAGCGAGGATTTGGAAGATGTCGCAACCATGAGCAGCAACAAATACCTGAAATAAGTTACCTGCCTAGCCCCTTCCAAACAATAATGTGACCCATTAACCTCGAGCTAGCCACGAGTAATTGGCACCCCTCTTTACTAAAATCGAAATAGAAAAATTGTTAATTACAATATTGAATATCGGCTCCGCAAAGTGTTACACACGCCTGAGCCTAATAAATAAACGAACTGATTAAAAAAAAAAGATTTTTTTACAGAAATCTGTAAAAGTTTACCGAATTCTCAACAGCTGAACGTTCGGTAATCCGATTTAACGGATTTCGGTGAAATTTTACAGTTATCTGTAAAAAAATTACCGGATTTCGGTAAAATTTTACCGAAATCCGTTAAATTGGATTTCCAAACGTTCAGCTGTTGAGAATTGGGTAAAATTTTACAGATTTCGGTAAACAAATCTGAGTGTGCAGCTTTGATTCTCCATAAACTGCACTGGAACTGTTCAGAAAGTCTCCTAATTTATCCATAAATTATGCGGTATCAACTTCTATGAAAGTAACTTCTATAAATAATCTATATTCTAACTCACCTGTCTCAATCGTATCAGCCCCTTCAGGTCACTCATGTCGAACTCGATCAACTTGGGATTATGGCTACAGGTCAGAACTTCCAGCGACTTCAAACCATTGAACGTTCCGACATCGATATCATCCAGCAGTGGCATGCCGCTGATGTTCAGCTGCGTAAGATGGTCCAAATCTGAAACCCGGCGACCAAAACAATTACAATTACAGCAAACCTCAATTGGGTACCAGAGCTACACGCAAAAAAAAACGCAGTAGAAACTACCATCTCGAGGGTTAAATTAAGCGCAAACACCAACAATTTTCACCTGACTTTAAATGCGTTTGATTTTACCATGCCTGCGGTTAGATCAACCATGATGCGGTTGATGTCAATATGAGGTCTGTCAAATATACCACAAATGTTGAAAGTTGTACCATAAACGTAGTAAATTGGGCTGAAATTTCATGGCAGTTTTGAAAATAGGCATAGTCGGGTAAAATGGTAGTTTTTACTACAAGATTTTTTTCTGTGTAGGCAACAAACACGCCCTTACCGAAAAAGCTCTCATCATCGAGCTTTTGAATTGGGTTCTCGCCCACATAGAGTGACATCAGGGATGGCTTCAGCAAGCCGAGGGAACTGGGTACCACCGTAAACTGATTACCATGCACCAACAGCTCCCGCAATCCTTCAATCTTTTCGAACACCTCTCGCGGGATGTCCACTAGCTTCGAATACGACATATCCAAATGTTCCAAGTGGCTGAGCGACCCCAACGCTTGAACAGTGCTGCTCGTGAGTTCTCCCAGAGAATTGTGCGACAACGATAACCGCCTCAGATGAATCGTGTGTTCGAACAACGAACCGTCTAAAAACTCAATCGAATTGTAGCTCAAGTCCAGCTCATCCAATGCTATCGATTCATATTCCTTGTCTGTGTACTTGCCGCGGAAGACATCGGGTCGCAGGACATCTCCCGTCAGCAGGTTCCAGCTTAAGTCTAGCCGAATGATGTTGGGTGTATCCAGGAAGGCTGCACTGGTCAGTTCAGTCAGGTTACAATGTCGACAGCTGAAAACCAAATCCGCGCTCGTCGGGGGTAGTTGCTGAAGAAATTTGATGCCGTTTCCGGAAAGAGAAAAAACGATCTCCTGCTCTTCGTGATCGTTACTGAAGATGTCCGGCCATTTGGCCAGCATGTGGTGCAGGTTTTTCGTCGAACAGTCCAGTATGGAATAGCTCAGGTGAACGCTGCTGGACTCGTTGCGAACGCTGCACGTACAAGTTTCGCAGATACCTTCAGCGGGCTCAAATTGCGTGTCCGTCAGGGTGTGGCCGATGGAAACCGCCAACAGTAGGAACAAGAAGATCTGCAATGGTCATTGGAAAGGAAAATTCGATAAGTGATTCATCGTCGATGTTTATGATTCACATTCGTTCCGAGAAGTTGATAGAAATTACCTTGCTCATGTTGTGCATCATTCTGTCTAAAACTGGATAGAGTAGATCGCAAAATTCGCGCAATGCATTTTAAACGAAAATAAAATATCCACTGCCACTTCGCAGACAAATCGAGCTCTTGGCGAATTCAATGTTTTCTGAACAATGTAGTTGACTAAAAAAGCTGCAGGTAATGAGGGAGGCCGAGCCGTTATCGCAAATTGTTATCAGTTAACACCCTGCCTGTGGCAGTGTGTCGTCGCCGGCCAGATGCAAACGGGGGAAACCTCCATTAGCTTGTTATCAAAAGCTTTTGCAGCACCACGGTGAACTGATAAAATTCATAACACGCCAAAAGCGGTAGCCAGGAGCGAAAGAGAGCCAAGCGTGATTTCAATCCAATGGTGATGGAAGGGATTCCTGGCAGATGCACGTTAGTTCGTGGCAGGAAATTTTGTAGGAAAGGAAACAAGCCGTGATATCGCAGATAACCTCATCAAAGCGTACTACAAACAGATAATAAACAATTCACGAAGGCTGTATAGTGTCTCAGGAGCGTTTAATGATTTTTCTGCTATTTATTATACCTATTTCTGGAGGACAGCGTGGACACCGACACGTGAAATTGGAATGAAAGAATGGATCGGAGAAACACACCAATGAACTGATTAATTTCATACAAAGCTAGAAAATAAGAAGAATGATTAGTAATTTCCATTTAATTCCAACTACCTTTATTGCTTATCTTGACAGATACGCGTATTTCGTCTACAATGTGCAGACTTCTTCAGTGTCGTGTAATAATACGCGACTGACTAGTACACGACACTGAAGAAGTCTGCACATTGTACACGAAATACGCGTATCTGTCAAGATAACCAATATAGGTAGTTGGAATTAAATGGAAATTACTAATCATTCTTCTTATTTTCTAGTTACAGGTATTCCACTACACAGCTCACACTCTCCATGATTCTTCATACAAAGGGTTAACTAAAATTTTCAAACAGAGCTTAGTGAATATCGACATACGGTTCGTGGTCCGACGTGCGGCGTAGCTTAGTCATGATGTTGGAATATGATCGTTTTAAGGCCTTCCCAAATCGCAGCGTTTTTTTTGCTACCGCGGCGAAAAAATCTCCGCGATGAGATTACATAGCGGCTTATGGGAGCACACAAACCGACGCGATTAAAAAACGCATCGCGTCGGTTTGTGCGCTCCCATAAGCCCCAATGTAATCTCATCGTGGCGATTTTTTGGTTGTGGTGCCGCTGGAACAAAGGCAAAGGATAAGGTTGGGGTTAGGGGTGGCCTTTGCGTTTGCCGGGGTGTTTTTGTGGTTGTTGTTTGTTTTTTTGTGTTTTGGCTCCTTGGCTTTTCAATAATCCATGTATACCATGAAGCTCAATAGACCGAAAAAAACGACACAGCGACAGATTTGTCGGATTCCGCACCTTTTATTTTGGCTCTCCAGTAACGTTATTGTTTTCTTGGCGCAGTACGATATTTTCCATCCGAGTGAAGTTTTCAAAGAAATAAGAGGAGTATTTTTCGCAACCATTCTCACCCTTCCTGTTGTAGAACCCCTTGGCCCCAAGTACACATTGAACTTTGCACCTTGCAACACATTCTTGCACTTTGCCGTACTAGAATCTTTGTTTTGGTTTCGATTCGCTATGTTATTTTGACAGAATATTTGAGGGTGTGTTCGTGCTTTGAGAAAAATGTAATGGTCAATTTTACCATTATTGGGGGTTAGGATGACTATGACAGTATAGTTAGGGATACCATACCCAAGTAACATTGCTAACACCATCCTGCTTTATTAAGTTTTATTAAAGTTTTATGAAAGCCACTTGAAATCAATTTGGTTTTATTATGGCACCAAGAGGTGCCAATAGGTTTCATAGTCAGGTCAGGTTTATGAGAACCCACACAGCTTGTTTACAACAATCTTAAAACCTTGTTTCTCAAATACCTTTTACTCCTATCAAAGGTTTTATTTTGACTTTATGAACTCGAAAAATGCTGTATTGAAATGCCGTTTTAGGAGTCATTGATTTTATCTTATTATGATCAGTTGAAAAAGCATTATAAAACCATTTTGCTTCCAGTAAATGCATTAAACGGCAAATTGGCATTGAAAGAAGTTACCGTAAGACCAAATAGTTTTATAATAGTCATTGCGAAGATAAATTGGTTTTATGGCAAAACTGTGATTTTTTTTCCAATCGCCATATTGAAATATAAGAAATAAATGAAATGTGGAAAAATAAATGCATCAAATTTTCAATGGTATGCAAATAAACAGTAGATCGGAGACTAATTTCGGCATTCTTTTAGATAATTTCATCCAATTCCAAGCATTTTTCAGGAAATTCATGATTAATTTATCGATTATATTTGTTTTAATTTGATTTATGTTGTTGTAAATTCCCATAATTTCTTAGGCGCATTAATTTTCTGCTCTTATCGTGCCAATATTCACCATGAATATAATTGCGCACATAATTTGGTGCATAATACGCTGTAGAAAACACCATTTGTTTTGGATATTTTGCTATCAAAAAAAATTTCCCCCAAAACTAGTCCTTTTTTTTACTGCTAAATGAATCAGAAGAGCAAAGAATCGAACAAAGCAGAACAACAAAAACCAACCTCGATTTCACAGAGAAGTTTGACAGCTGTGGCCATTTGGTCACATTCTGGTTTTAATGGCAGCCAAAAGGTTTTATGAAGGTTCTCAAGTGGTAATAACAGCGGGTGGATAGTCATGAAGAAAACGAATATTTTTTTGGCTCAGGAAGTACTAGCACACCAGTCCCAAGCTCGGTCCCAAGCTTAATGATTCGCCCCTAAGACCGTAACTCACACCAATACACTCTCAAATATTCTGTCAAAATAACATAGCGAATCAAAACAAAAACAAAGATACTTGTACCACAAGGTACTGAAAAGCGCAAGACTGCATGGCATGGTACAGACTGAAAGGTGTACTTCGGAACTAGGGGTTCTACAACAGTGAACCAATTTTAAATCGCTAGTTGCACATTGATTGTTGGTAATAACATCTTTCGCAAGAACGTTTTCCAAATCGTTATGCTCTTATAAAGGTTTTATTAACTTGTTTTCACAACCGTCTATAGAGTGGGCCATTTTGCACAAATTTCGGCTTTAAAGAAGCATAGAGGAGGTGTTGGTAGACAAAACAGTTTTGAATGTAGTTTTATCAACAAAGCCGGGAGGCGGCTATACGGCTGGAATAAAACTAAAATTGTTACTTGGAATCTGTGCAAAAGCAAAAATCAGGACACCATAAAAAAAAGACACAAAACAACTTTTGATTCTGCAGTGCTCGCAATCTGCTTCATTTAGCTTTATTTATCATATTTCTCTGAAGAACCGATCTTTTCGAGTAACGTTGTATTACCAACAACCAATATGCAACTAGCGATTTGAAATTGGTTCACTGTTGTAGAACCCCTTGGTCCGAAGTACACCTTGAAGCCTGCACCTAACTTTACATATTTGCGCCTTTGTTTTGATTTGCTGTGTTATTTTGACAGAATATTTGAGAGTGTGTTCGTGTGAGTTCATTATTAGGGGCGTATTATCATAGACTAACTCTAAGACCAGTAGGTCCCGAACAAATACGAGTTTTTTCTTGGCTCAGTCAGTACTAGCACATCGGTCCCAAGCTCGGTCCCAAGCTTAATAATACGCCCCTAATAATGAACTCACACGAACACACTCTCAAATATTCTGTCAAAATAACACAGCAAATCAAAACAAAGGCGCAAATATGTATAGTAAGGTGCTGGCTTCAAGGTGTACTTCGGACCAAGGGGTTCTACAACAGTGAACCAATTTCAAATCGCTAGTTGCATATTGATTGTTGGTATTACCAGCGGGTGGATAGTCATGAAGAAAACGAATATTTTTTTGGCTCAGGAAGTACTAGCACACCAGTCCCAAGCTCGGTCCCAAGCTTAATGATTCGCCCCTAAGACCGTAACTCACACCAATACACTCTCAAATATTCTGTCAAAATAACATAGCGAATCAAAACAAAAACAAAGATACTTGTACCAAAAGGTACTGAAAAGCGCAAGACTGCATGGCAAGGTACAGACTGAAAGGTGTACTTCGGAACTAGGGGTTCTACAACAGTGAACCAATTTTAAATCGCTAGTTGCACATTGATTGTTGGTATTACTGGGTAACAGTAAATACTTCCAAAAGCCAACACATTTCAAATGCTTCAATTACAGTAATTAGATGTTTGACGGATTCAACCGTCAATCGATTTCTCTCATCACTCCACTGAGCTTCAATCAACGAAAAGATGCGCTCACAGTTTGCGTTGTGACCTGGTATCGAAAAAGAGTACTGGACAATCTTCAAACATTCAGATTACTGCTAAAAAAAATCACTCAGCTTCTTATTACAATTACTTATTTTATTTACAGTCACCGCCAGAAAAAAGTGCCCACCTACCCCAGTTTCTCCTTTTTGTGCAGCAAACTGTAAAATAAGTGAAAGATTCTAAGTTTTGTTGTTTTCATGGCATATTTATTATGTTCTTTTCTTATCTAGTACATAAAAAACACTTGTCCTGCAAATTCATTTTTTTCTTCAAGAAAGATCACACTATAGTAGAAATTATGCATGTCAAAATAAAGTGCCCACTTCTTATTTTCTCAAAAAAAAAAAACAAGTTGTAGATCCAGTCTGTTGAGTGATCAGTAGTTGATGTGTCCTCCCCTGGCCTTCAACAGTTTTTGCAAACGTTTCGGCATACTCTCCACCAGATTCTTCAGGTGTTGTGGGTCAAGATCTACCCAGAAGTTCTCAAGAGCTTGAAAATAGTTATGTTTGTTGGTAACTCCAGTCTTATCAACTCGTGAATCCAAGATGGCCCACAGATTCGCTATTGGGTTCAGATCTGGACTCGGTGGGGGCCATTCCATAGGTTTAATACGGAAGAATGCCTTTGACTTCTTCGCGGTATGTTTTGGGTCATTATCTTGCTGGAACACAAATCTGTTTTCCAGCCCAGTTTTAACCAACGAAACCTCCAAATTCTCACGCAATATGTCGATGTAGGAATCTGCTGTCACAATACCATCGATTTTTACCAAAGCACCAACACCCGCCCAAGAAAATCACCCCCACACCATCACGTTCCCTCCACCATGCTTAACTGTGCCCTGGATATGTCGATCATGAAGCGCCTCTCCAGGTCTACGCCATACACGAGCTCGTTTTTTGCTGTTGAACAACTCGAATTTGGACTCATCAGTTCACAAAACAGTCATCAAATATTCTAAAGGTTTATCAGCATGTTCCCGAGCAAATTTGAGTCGTTTCGCTTTGTTGACTTTGCTAATAAAAGGCAACTTCTTACAAAACCTGCTCTTCATACCGTGTTCAGCGATCCTTCTGCGTGGAGAACTGTCCGAGATCGGTTGTTGAATCACTTCCTTGATCTTCGGATTTTTCTTAATTTCTCGAATGATTCTCGCATCTGTTCGGGAATCTGTTCTACGTTTCCTTCCCCTTCCTGGGCGATCAGCTACTGAACCATAGGTTTTGTAATTTGCGAAAAGTTTGGTAATCACTGCTTTGCTGTATCCATACTTTTCACCAATCTTGCGATGCGATTCATCTAAGGCTTGCTTCATTTAGAATTGGAACAAACTTTTGCTCATATTGTGGCGCTCCTGGTGGACGGATTTGGAAGTTCTTGGCGCCCACGTGTCGGGAATTTTGTCAGCTTCACGTATGTATTTTTGACATTCCGCAAATCGACTGTACTTTGTAAACAATCAACATGGAAGCCGAAAGAAGGGAAAAAAATGTGCACAGTTATTTGGAAAATCCATTGTGGTCTGCATCTAGGCTAGCTAAACAGCTGAAATTGCCCAGAAATACCGTATGGCGCGTTATCAAACGGTATAAGGAAACATTGACGACGATTCGGAAGCCTCAAGCCAATCGTCGGAGTGGAACTGTCGACCGGAAACTGCGTGGTAAGATTTTGAAGACGATTAAGAGGAATCCCAATCTGTCGGACCGTGATTTGGCCAGAAAATTCGGTGCTGCCCATAGTACCGTGAGGAGAACTCGACTCCGGGAAGGAATCAAGTCGTATCGAGCTAGCAAACAGCCAAATCGGACCATAAAACAGAATAGTGTGGCCAAAATCCGTGCTCGGAAGCTATACGACCAGGTGCTGACCAAGTTCGACGGGTGTCTTCTGATGGACGATGAAACCTATGTCAAGGCTGACTTCGCGCAAATCCCAGGTCAAAAATTTTACTTGGCAACGGCTCAAGGGGATGTTCCAGCCAAATTTAAATTTGTTTTTGCCGACAAATTTGCACGAAAATTCATGATTTGGCAGGGCACTTGCAGCTGTGGCAAAAAAACGAAAGTTTTCGTTACAAATAAGACAATGACGTCGGAACTATACCAAAAAGAGTGTCTCCAAAAAGGAGTTTTGCCGTTCATTCGATCCCACGACCATCCCGTAATGTTTTGGCCAGATTTGGCAAGCTGTCATTACAACAAAGTCGTTCAAGAATGGTATGCAGAGATAGGGGTCCAGGTTGTTCCGAAAAACCTTAACCCACCCAACTGCCCCCAGTTCCGCCCTATTGAGAAATACTGGGCAATCATGAAGAGGAGACTCAAGGCAAAGGGAAAGGTTGTCAAAGACATCAATCAGATGAAGACCTGGTGGAATAAGATAGCTAAAACGATGGACGAAGAAGGTGTGCGCCGCCTAATGAGCCGTGTTACAGGAAAAATTCGAGAATTCCTTCGAAACCGTGACGAATAATTTTATCCGTATTTTTTCTTAAAAGTATGAAGAAAACGCTACATTTGAATAAAAAAAGATCTTGAATTCAATAATAAATAACTGAAATACACGCAATTGTTTTTGTTCCAATTCTATCTGAAGCAAGCTTTATGTCACGAATAACACATTTTCGGATCTGCAAGGGAATAGTTTTGCTTGCCACCGTATTATCTATGGTTATTTAGATAACTCGCACTGAATCTTTCTGACCGACAACTGAAATCCGTAAGAAGATCAACAAACACTTGGAAACGTCAATAAAATTGAATACGAGCGGCGTTTGGATGTAAAAATTACATACACATAATATATTTTCAATTGGGCACTTTATTATGACACACCAAATTTACACCACGTATGGTTCAAGAAATAATTTTGCAAAAATGTTTCTTATCCATTGCAAAAATACACATGCATCTTTAAAATAATAATATTATCATGCTTAGAAAAATATATGAATACGATATAATGAGTTTTTCAATGATTTCAGAGATGAAGCGTGTTCATGAGATAAGTGGGCACTTTATTTTGGCGGTGACTGTATTTGTCAACATCTTCAGCTAAGCAGTACAGACTGATAAAATAACCTACCCTATCTAACGAGAGTCTTTAACTTATTTCTCGTCATATTATAATCAAAATGATGGCTTACTTAATTAATTCTTCGGAGGCATCTTTGCAGTGGATGATTTTCACCGAAGACTGTTCGGTGTCCACAGAAGCTGTCATTTTCGGGAACTGCGAGCAGGAACATAAAAGTTTATTTGTTGCAGAAGATGTGTGCAGTCCAAGCGGTTGCTCAATATATCGAATGCAAACAATCTCTGCAAGTCAAATCTCCGCTGGTGAAGAGGCTCTAGGGTTATGAGTTGACATCGGTGTTCATATGGAGGTAGTCGGAGAGGGTCGTTCCACGGCAGGTTGTGCAGGGCAAATCTGATGAAGCAACGTTGAACTCTTTCTAGCCGGTCAGCGTGTACAGCATGATAGGGAGCCCATACTTGAACTCCATATTCAAGGATACTGCGCACCAAAGAACAGTACAGGACTTTCAGTGCGTGAATATCGCGGAAAACGGGACAGTTTCGACGAATAAAACCAAGGACGGCAAATGCTTTACCGGAGGTTATGGAAATATGGTCGTTGAAATTCAGCTTACTATCCATCGTTACTCCTAAGTCTTTAGTCGAATTGACTCGTTCAAGTTCTTGTGAATGTAGCAAATAGTGGAAAGTTATATGCGAACGGCTTCGGTTGAAACTTATGATCTTGCATTTTATAGCATTCATCTCCATTCCATTGAACAGACACCAGTTTGATACAGTGTCAAGGTCTTGCTGTAGAGCAGCGCAATCAACCCTACTCCTGATGGTTTTGAAAATTTTTAGATCGTCGGCGTACATGAGTCGGTGTGATTGTAAGCGGTAGCATAAATCGTTAACGAAGAGAATGAAAATCAACGGACCCAAATGGCTGCCTTGCGGTACATCGGACGGTATCTCGTAGCTGCCGGAATATCCAAGCTTGATGTAGGCAAAACTACCGTAGAGATACGAGCGTAACCAGATTATCAGCCATCCAGGAAATTCTAATCGTTCCAGTTTTTTTTCAGCGTTAACTCATGCGGTACCTTGTCGAAGGCTTTAGAAAAATCGATGTATGTACTGTCAACCTGGCATCGGTCTTCAAGACTACTGTTGAGAGTGCTGACGTATTACATAAGGTTAGTGATGGTGGATCGTTTTTTTTACAAAACCGTGCTGAAATTCGGAAATGGCAGACTGAGAGGCTCTATACATTTTGTCGTGAATAATCGATTCTAAGATCTTTGAGACACAGCACAGAATTGAAATAGGACGATAATGTTCCACGCAGTGTTTGCTACCAGATTTGTGTATAGGCCTTACCGCGGCCAGTTTCCTTGCATGAGGAAAAACTCCTTCTGACAAAGAAAGGTTGAATAAATAGCTAACGGGTTCTGCAAGTACATTGGCACATCGTTTGACAAACACAGGAGGCAGCTTGTCCGGGCCAGGCCCCTTCGACGAGTCTATAGAGCTCAGAGCGTGTTCTACGTCTGCTGCTGATAATGTAGGCCTTGAGAAATTAATCGTGTAGGATGGCAAGCTTTCCACCAGATTCTGGGAAACCGCTGGGGAACCCGAAGTATAAACGCTTTGGAAAAAGTCAGCAAATAACTTTGCAGACTCAGTAGTGTCATGAGAAGTGGCACCACCAAACGAGATTTCTGCGGGTATTGAATTGAACGCTCCCCTGTTTTTAATGAAGTTCCAGAAAGATGACGGATTTGCCTTCACCTCATCCTGAATTCGAAATACATACTCACGGAACAAAGAAGCAACATCAGCGTTGTATTCAGTCTCTAGCCTTTGGAGAAGAATCCGGTTTGATGACGTTCTGTGCCGAAAAAATCGACGACGAGCTTTCCGAAGAATATTCCGGCGATGTCTTAAGTCAGCTTTCCACCATACTTGTCTGTAAGACCGGCGAATACGAGCTCTGCGTACGGGAGTATGTCGGCTTATAGAATCGAAAATCTCTATTTCTTGAGGTTCACGAACTGATCGAAGATGAGGTTGTCGTCGATGTCAATTTTTTTCTTCTTCATGAACAGCACACTTTTCTCAATGTCTTCATATTTAATCGTTGCGTTTCGAAAATCAAACCATTGGAATACCTAGAAATAATAAAAATAATAAATAATAGAAAGATGCTCTGTCCATTTCTCCAAGTACTGCTTAGTGGCCCAGTATACTTCTTGCGTAGCGTTTTGAAACTCCAAACATTGTTGTTGCTCGCCATCCTTCCTTAGCTTCGATAGTATTGATGTGATACTTAGTGGTAAAAATTTCGCATCAATCCTTTCTTGAAGAGAATCACTCACTTCATCAATTGTGTTGATGCTGCTGTGTTCTGCTCCTGTTCAAGAAACTTAATTTTTTCACTAAAGAGTACCATCAGCTAGTGCGTGAAAAGTAGATAGCATTCACTCAATTCATCGTGAAAAAAATTGTCGAGGATTTTTGTTCCTGTTATATAAAATATGACTTCAAAGCAGGAAACATTTGCGAAATACGATGAACTGCTGGCATCAAACTAAGCCACCGTGTTTTACTGTGATACAGCAGGTTGCGATACTCAATGTCTACAAAGTTGCAGAACTCTTTCAGCTCTGCAGTCCGCACAGTGTAGATCGAAAAATAGTTGAAAATTTTTAGAACAACCGAGTCCATATCAAAATTTCCGATCTGATCCAGTCCGTGGTGAAGCGCGTTGCTTAAAACCTGGGCTGGGCATCCAACACCAACAAGATTGAAATTGAATTTTTGTTTCAACAGGTTGAAAATATTGTCCCTTCCTCGTCTGTTAACGCCACCGAAATTCGTGTTCGTGTTGCCTCCGCTGAAGGCCATCAATTTATCCTGCAGATTGTGCCTTTTGAATGCGGTTTCAACCAGGACTGCAATCGTTGAAGTTACTTCATAGAGCGCTGCGTCAAAGTACTACTCAAAGGACGATAGGGAACCCCTTTTCGGGTAATTAAAATTTAAGCTTGAACTAGTATCACCTGGGGGGGAGGGGTAGATTTGTTTTTCAGGGCTGTAACGCGTGGGAAGAGGGGGGGTAAATGGTGCGGTTGTTGGGGGAGGTGGGGGTAGGGAAAACGGGTGGGGGGGGCCTCATTGCGCATTTCGAATCGAGCTTCTCGAAACGATTGTTTTGAAAGTCGACTCGAAAATGTTTCGGCATTATGTATGCATTTCGACCGGTCGATAAATTATCTTTCTTTGTAGTAGTAGATTTCGACTAACCGTTGTAGATTTTCGAGCACCTGCTGTCAAACAAGACATAAACAAATTAATTTAGCGCTGGCAATCCAAATCGTTTTTTTTTTATCAGTGAAAAATAAAGTTATTCTTTTAAGTAAGTATCAAATGAATGTTTTGCTTTATACGGGAAATAGTGGTGTGATTCTTTTAGCGCACAGCAGATTATGCTTTTCGATACAGATAGTGATGATGATGAGGAGGAGGAAGCAAGCAACCTTAGAATATCAAGGCGCCAGCTTCGAGATCATAATAACCCATTAAGCTTGAATGAATTGGAGTAAGTAAACATTTAGTAAACATTAATTTTTTTTATTGTTCTTGCAGTAACATACTCTTGAGGATGTATTCGAATAGTTTATGGTATCTTTGAATCGGCATATTGAAGTGAAAAACTAATCGGCAATTTGGAAGACGAAAAGTTTAATTGGATTTTCATTCGATTTCTGTATTTCTGTTCACCTGGTAACGAATACACCGAGTATAGAACGCACCAAGGTTTGTTGTCCCGATAGTTATTGAGCAGATAGTTTGCTGTTATGCTGTTACCAGTTATACATTTTCTTAGATAAGCTCAATAAGACGACAAATGTTTTGAACCACGAAAAGTTAAAACACTTATAGCGGATTCGTTTTTGATCCACTTGCAAACTGGATCGGGTATCAAAATTGGGTCGGCTTGTGAAAAATGTCAGTGTGTTTGGTTTTATCTGTAACTCGTATCGGATTGGGGTTTGTACTGACAATAAGTTCGGGTATCGCTAGGTTCAATAACGAATTCGATATTACTTCTTGAAGACGAGAACATCCGACGGATATGGATGGAATGTCGGGCTATAAGAACCGTATTGGGTCTATTTGTGGATGCAACCTTGTCTCATCATTGAAGTTTCTTGTTAAACAAATCATCCATATGTGTGTTATTATTATTTTTCCAGACATTTTATTTAAAGTAATGTTCCCTTTACTAAAATCTTCAGAACATTTTCAAACTAAACTTCTTTAAAACACTTCAACAGTTTGACGTATCCACATTGAAAACACTATAACTCTTACTGTATAGATTTTCTTGCTTCACACTTGGCAGTATGGACCAACTAAGCTCCCGCCATCAATAGGAGAAGAAGAAGAAGAAGATTTTGTTGCTTAAGTTTGGTTTGGTTGTGCCAGATCAAAAATGTACAACTAAATTTCCATACATTTACATTGAAAATAATATCAATGTCAAATTGTTACTGTGTAATAAATACATTAGACCATGGTTGGGAACAGAGAAAATCATAATCATTTCATAATAATAATCATTTAAATGTTAAAAATTTGACTAATTATGTATGCACATTTTATGTTTATGCATCACAATTACATATTATTATGTTCCCTTGCGCTGAACTGGCCGGCTTGTCGTGCCGCAAGGGCTCAGTAGGGATTCTTGGTCAAGACCCGAAGCTAAGAGTCAGTTCCATTGTGGAAATATCACATCAAGTAGTTTTTCCACCTGCTACAGAGCATTGTGTGCCTAGAGCTCACATTGAGAATTTTACTATTGACATTAGGTTCGTAGTTGCAGTGCGCCTAGGGATCATCCTTGCCTTAGAACATGGAAAGACATTACGGGAAATAGAGGCAAAATACATTTTTTATCTTTTTTTGTTGTTATGATATGATAGTATATTATTGCATATAAATTGGTTTCAGGTTATCGAAATTTGGGATGTACCGTGAAGGTACCATATTCTGCGCACGGTGTGCTGCTCCATAAAACTACATAACGCCTCTACCATAGACTAACTCTAAGACCAGTAGGTCCGAAAAATAGATTTTTTTTGGGAGGCGAGAAACCCTAAAAAAAATTTGAAAAAAAAAAAAAAAAAAGGAAAATGTGTATGGAGGGGTGGGGGGAAGGAAATAATTTAGTGTATTGTGGCCTCTACTTGCGGTGGATTGATGCCTAATGAGTTTTTGGAATTCACAGAGGTCCTACGAATAAAAAACACATGTTTTTGTAATTACGACCAAGAAATATGTTACAAAAAATAAAATACTTACATGGCAATAGTTAATTACCGCCAATTTATTAAAAACAATATTACACTAATAATAAAACTTAAATCACTCGATTCAAAGTCGTCACGATACGAATGGCGGTCGATAGGATAATAGTATTCGTCTGTTTTGTTTCGTTTCGACCGCCTATTTTGTTTCGAGTGTATGGTTACATAATGTCAATAAAGCTCGAAAATCTAGTACCTCGTCGAATTTAAATCGTTCTCGAGCTCGATTCGAAATCCATAATGCCAAACAAGCTCGAGTCGACAGAAAACCATATTGCTCCGCATCTATACGGCACGCACACCAGCAGTCCATCGTGTGAAGCGTGCATTCGTTCATGTGCTAACCACCACCGACCAGTATCATCATCATCATCGTCATCATTATCATCATCGCTGAGCTCCACATCTAGCCAGTACACGGGGTTACACATCGTCGCTCGGCAGCAGCAGCACATTCGTTGACCGGCTGCAGCAGATCAGTAATACATATAAGATAAGTTTTTGTTTCTCCTGAATACATTGTAATTTTATTGTGTGTGTGAGTGTGTGAGAGTGTGTAAGAGAGTGTGCTTAGGTTTAGTTTGTTTATCTGTGATTGATTGTAGATAATTGCGTAAGTAGTTGAGCATCATAAGCTCCCACAGGTGCGACATGGATGATTTGTCGGAAGATGATTCATCCATGCCGCCAAATAATGAGGTTTCTCAAAATGTCGCCCGGTCACGGGCCTATCCAGATGATTCAGCTGGTCCATGGGTTGTTTATTTTCAGCCCAAAACGAAACCTCTGAACGTTTATCAGATCAGTAATGATCTGACAAAACGATTCTCGGCCGTGACCGAGATAATAAAAGTGAGACCCAATAAACTTCGGGTCGTTGTGTCCAACCTTAAGCAGGCAAATGAGATTGCTGTCTCTCAGTTTTTTACACTCGAGTATCGGGTGTATATCCCAGCTCGGGGTATTGAAATCGAAGGTGTGGTCACCGAAACGAGTGTGAACCCTGAGATCCTGCTGAAGCGGGGGGTTGGTCGATTTAAGAACCCTCTGCTGTCTCCAGTAAAGATACTGGATGTGCGCCAACTTGGCACAGTATCGATCACTAATGGTGTAAAGAAGTTCACACCATCAGATTCGTTTCGGGTGACCTTCTCTGGCTCAGCCCTTCCTCAATACGTCGAGTTGGGAAAACTTCGGCTACCTGTGCGGTTGTTCGTACCTCGGGTCATGATCTGCCAGAAATGCCAGCAGATGGGACATACGAGCTCCCATTGCGGCAATAAGGCACGCTGCTCTATACAAATGTGGGGAGAAGCACGAGGATGGCGCCTGCGCAGACAGCACACCAAAATGCGCTTTCTGTAAGGGAACACCTCCTCATGCTCTCTCGTCGTGCCCGGCGTACAAACAACGCGGGGAAAAATTAGAACGCTCGCTAAGACAGCGTTCCAGGCAATCTTTCGCTGAAATGGTGAAAAAAGCCTCACCATCACCCAATGCCAATACAAATCCCTTTGCTCCTCTGTCAGATGACGAGTCTGACTTTGATTTGGTTGAAGAGGAAACATCATTCAGCTTTCCGGAAGGTGCTGCAAGGAAGCGAAGACGCGTCCGCCCACGGAAAGTTGCTGAGCCGGAGCCCGAGACCAGCTTGCCCATTTCAAAAAAAGGTGGAAATAAGGAAAAAACAATTCCTCCTGGTTTCCGTAGTACTAACTACACCCAGGACTTTCCATCTCTCCCGGGGACATCGAAAACCCTTGACGCCCCTATTTTAAGAACAGAAGCCCCCTCCTCAAGTGGGCTGTTCTCATTTGATGACATTGTCGAAGGTATCTTCAAGTACCTCGAAATTTCTGACCCTCTTAAAAGCATTGTATTGGCAATGCTTCCCACAGTGAAGACTTTTTTGAAGCAATTGACAATTAAGTGGCCCCTCCTTGCAGCTATCATTTCCTTCGATGGATAATTTTCCAAATGAGGTCGGGGATTTGATCACTGTTCTACAGTGGAATTGTCGAAGTTTGATTCCTAAATTGGAATCATTCAAATTTTTAGCTCACAATACCAGTTGTGATGCATTCGCTCTCTGTGAAACATGGCTCTCTTCCGAAATCGATCTTCCTTTTCATGATTTCAATATTATTCGTCTTGATCGTGAGGTTTCACGTGGAGGAGGAGTACTTTTGGGGATCAAAAAGTGCTACTCCTTCTATAGAGTGAATTTTCCTCCAATTCCAGGTATTGAAGTTGTCGCATGTCAGGCTATTATTAAAAATAAAAGCCTTTGCATTGCTTCTGTGTATATTCCTCCTAGAGCCTCAATAAACCAAAAACAACTTTCAGATATTTGTTCGGTTCTTCCTTCTCCGCGGTTGATCATGGGAGATTTTAACTCTCACGGTACAGGCTGGGGAGAACTGTACGATGACAACCGGTCTTCTTTGATATATGACCTCTGTGACAACTTCAATATGACAGTACTTAACAATGGAGAAGTAACACGTTTGGCTGGTTTATCCTCAGTTGGCAGTAGATTAGACCTCACACTTTGTTCGAATTCATTATCGCTGGATTGCACATGGAATGTGATTCAAGATCCCCACGGTAGTGATCATTTGCCAATAAAAATTTCGATTGCCACCGGGTTCAATCCGTCGGAATCTATCAACGTCGCGTATGATCTTACCCGTCACATCGATTGGACAAGGTTTAGGGCAGCAATAGATGAAGCCGTAACGACGGTAGAAGGGCTTCCTCCGCTGGAAGAATATAACTTCCTCTCCAATCTGATCTTAGACAGCGCGCTTCAAGCTCAAACTCGACCTGTTCCAGGAACGTCATTTCACAGGAAACCTCCTTCTCCATGGTGGGATCATCAATGCACTGAGGTTTACCGTAAAAAGTCCGACGCGTTTAAAGTTTTCCGTAGACGTGGAACACCTGAGCACTTCGAAGTATACACGGATCTCGAACGCGAACTTAAGAGCCTCATCAAGGCCAAGAAACGCGGATACTGGCGAAGATTCGTGGACGGGCTATCGCGCGAGACGTCGATGAGTACTCTTTGGAACACGGCGCGAAGATTGCGTAACCGAACTACGAACAACGAGAGCGAAGACTACTCGGACCAATGGATCCTCAAGTTCGCGCGAAAAGTTTGCCCAGATTCTGTGCCGGCACGAATCATTCCTCGCGAAACCGAAAATCCGATAGATGAGATCAGCCAACCCTTTTCAATGGTAGAACTATCTCTCGCACTCCTTTCGTGTGGCAATAAGGCTCCAGGGCTGATAGAATCAAGTTCAACTTGCTTAAAAACCTCCCAGACGTCGCTAAGAGGCGCATGTTGAACTTGTCTAATCAGTTTCTTGAACTAAACATTGTACCGGATGATTGGAGACGGGTGAGAGTTATTGCAATTCAAAAACCTGGTAAGCCCGCGTCCGACCACAACTCCTATCGACCCATCGCGATGTTATCTTGTATTCGAAAGTTGTTGGAGAAAATGATCCTCTTCCGTCTGGACAAATGGGTTGAGACGAACAACCTGCTTTCAGATACTCAATATGGTTTCCGTAGGGGTAAGGGAACGAACGACTGTCTCGCGTTGCTTTCCACAGATATTCAGTTAGCTTTTGCTAAAAAAGAGCAAATGGCTTCTGTATTCTTGGATATCATGGGGGCTTTTGATTCAGTATCTGTTGAAGTTCTTCCAGATAAACTCCACGCTTGTGGTTTTTCACCATTAATGAATAATTTTTTGTACAATTTGCTGTCAGAGAAACATATGAGCTTCTCTCATGGAACCTCTACAGCTTCCCCATTTAGCTACATGGGTCTCCTCCAGGGATCATGTTTAAGCCCCCTTTTGTATAATTTTTATGTCAAAGACATTGACGGTTGTCTAGGTGACAACTGTACGTTGAGACAACTTGCAGATGACGGCGTAGTGTCTGTCATGGGACCCAATGGGGTCGATCTGCAAGGACCCTTACAGGATACCTTAGACAATTTGTCTACTTGGGCTCTCGAGCTAGGTATCGAATTCTCTACGGAGAAAACTGAGTTGGTAGTTTTTTCTAGGAAGCATAAACCTGCACAACCGAAGCTTCAAATTTGGGGTACACCGATAACTCATTCTATGTCCTTTAAATATCTTGGGGTCTGGTTCGATTCTAAGTGCACCTGGAGATCCCATATTGAGTATCTGAAGCGAAAGTGCCAGCAAAGGGTCAACTTTCTCTGCACAATTACCGGGACCTGGTGGGGAGCGCATCCACAAGATCTTCTAACGTTGTACCCGACAACGGTTTTGTCGGTTATGGAATACGGTAGTTTTTGTTTTCAGTCAGCGGCTCGGTCGCACTTCATAAAACTGGAACGTATTCAGTATCGGTGTCTTCGTATCGCGTTAGGTTGCATGCACTCGACTCACACCATGAGTCTTGAAGTGCTGGCTGGTATGTTGCCACTCTCGGATCGGTTTTCAGAAATATCTCTCCGGCTCCTCACCAGGTGTGAAGTTATGAACCCCCAGGTGATCGAAAATTTTGAGAAGCTCCTTGAGTTGAATACTCAAACCCGCTTCATGACCTTTTACCATTTGTACATAACACAGGATGTCAGCCCTTCGCCGAATATTCCCAATCGTGTTTGCTCATCCGACTTCGGCAGTCTGGTTCATTTTGATTTATCCATGAAGCAGGAGCTTCATGGAATCCCAGAGCATCATCGTCCTATGATCGCTCCTGTTATATTTGCTGCAAAGTTTGGCCAAGTTGATTCCACTAAATCGTTCTTCACTGATGGATCATTGATAGAGGAGTCAGCAGGGTTGGTTTATTTAATGAAATTTATAGCGCCAATCCTAAACTTCAAGCTCCTTGTTCCGTATATGTCGCTGAATTAGCGGCAATACACTTTACGCTAGAAATTGTTGCCTCACTTACACCGGATCAGTATTTAATTTTCACGGATAGTCTCAGTTCTATAGAGGCTATTCGCTCCTTGAGGCCGGTAAAGCACTCCTCGTATTTTCTCATGGAAATACAGGAGCTTCTAAGTGCTTTATCTTCGCGTTATTTTATCATCACCTTTGTATGGGTCCCATCTCATTGTTCAATTCCGGGCAATGAGAAAGCGGACTCGCTTGCAAAGGTGGGCGCTATGGAAAGCGATATTTGTGATCGACAAATCGCCTTCAACGAATTTTTTTCTATTTTTCGTCAGATAGCACTCGATAGCTGGCAGTATAAATGGAGTAAAGGAGATTTGGGGCGATGGCAACATTCTATCATCCCAAAGGTGTGAAAGAAATCCTGGTTTAGGGGGATGGATGTGGGTCGAGACTTCATTCGTGTGATGTCTCGCCTCATGTCCAATCATTATTCTTTGAACGCTCATTTATACCGGGTTGGGCTGAGCGACAGCAATCTCTGTGAGTGTGGACAAGGCTATCAGGACGCAGATCACGTTATTTGGTCTTGTGCTGAGCATCGTGCAGTCAGAACTGAGCTTTATGATTCCCTTCGGGCTCGAGGTAGACAACCCAATGTACCAGTTCGAGATATTTTGGCTCTGCGTGACCTGGAGTACTTGAAACTCATTTATGTGTTTTTGACTGACATTAGCCTTAGATTGTAGTTAGTTTAACCTGTATGTTTACTTGAAGTTTTTTTTTTCTTTTTTTTATCTGTGTTTGTGTTTTTTTTTCTCACTCAAAAATGTTCAATTCGAAAGAAGCCAAAAGTTGTATAGTTTTAAGTTTTTTAGGCAATTAAGAATTTAAAAAAAAATGTGTTATATAAACCACACTTCAAATTCCAGCCCACCTTCCCATCCTTTCAGTTGTTATTCCGATTAACCTCGAGACGGCCGCGAGTAATCGGTCCTATCCCCTTAACGTTAGGTTTAAGATAATTGATGTATATAAATATGAAAACTTGGCTCTGTAAAGTTAAATCAATTGAGCCTGTACAAATAAATGAACTGAAAAAAAAATTTCGTAACATAGATGAAGAATGCCCAGGTAACCAATAAGCATTAGCATATGCAGTAAATCAAAATCTGCATTTCAGATTCCCTAAATCTGCATTTCAGATGCTACAAGCATTATATCAGCATCTTGAATGCAAACGTTTGCATTATAAAAAAAATGGACAAAAATTTTCATGGGTTTACCTTCACCCGCACTGATGAAACTACCCATGCAGCATCAATCATAGTAACCTATGAGTCAGCAGACAAAATTGGACAGCTCTATCAGTCGAACTCAAACAGTGATGGCAACAACAGTGAAGCAACTCCGTTCAGAAGTGTGCGCGTTCAAAGAACGGCACCGGGGATCAGTTCAGACGGTAAAAGAGGTGTTGAAGAAGTTCCTTATGGATAATGAGTTTGCTGAATTGGATTTAGAAAATCGTGTTAATTTGTACTTAATTAATTACCGCAATAGTGCTTTGACGAGTGATGGACAGTTTCCATCTGAGAAAATCTTTCCTTTTGTGCCAGGGGGTGCGACTCTATCTCAGATGCAGTATTTTTTTTCCTTTTTTTTTGGTGCGATTTGCTGCCCTTTAGAAAGTAAAAAGATTATAGAAGATTTTGAGGAAGATATTTAAGAGCTACAGTAAAAAGAAGCACGATGCAAGAAGATGGATTAAGATTCACAAGCTGAAGCAATATTATAGATAGTAGAGTTGGTGTCATAAGCTTGGACCATCTCGATCGTCATTTAATCGGGTTGCAATTGTATCGTTGCTCCTATGGTGTTGGTGTGACTTTGGTGTTCTGATCTAAAAAACCTTTTGAAATGCATAAATTATGCCTTATGAAACATCACTAACACGCACATTGTTCACTTCATAAGGATACTATAAATTTCAAATGGACTCGTATGCCACCGTTATCTATTCATAGTGATGTTTATACGTTTATCTTAACAGTTCCATAAAGCACCTTATGAGTTTCATAATCGTCACATGATGGTAGCAAAAACATAAGACAATCTTATAGACTAATATAAATGGCGCAACGAGGAGAAATCATCTTGAGAGTTATCCAAAACAAATTTATGCAAAGTAACAGCAACGTAATAGTATTCTTACTAATTATAAATTATGATTTAAATTATATATTTCAAATCATTTCATGCAGCCACCACATGTGTATCCATCCTTAGCAGAACCCGAATGATCTACCAGCAACACTACCAGGGTGCAGCAGCAAATTCATCTACTCAAATCATTCTAGTTGTCATGGCGGCATCTTATCCCTACGGAGGTACGATAAAGTACCTGCTGGATGCAAGCATCTACGGCAAGAAAAACGCGTGGCTCTCTTATATGTATATGGCAGGAAGTTTGCCATCGTTGCCATCGATGGTAGAGCACAACTGCAATGGCAGAGATGGATCGGCGTAGTGGGCGAAACTTTGTTCGATATCATTATATCCAAATTAGCAGGATTATAGTGCGGCACTTTTTGATTTGCAAATAAATTTGGTCGTATCTGCATTCCCTCATTTACCTTGTGATCAAAAAAGTTCCGGTAATTTTCAATTTAAAAAGGCCGCCTTTATTTTTTCGGTAAAATCTTTTTAGTGTAAGATGGCAACACTAGTTCTGATATTCTGTCAAAGTGTGAGAGCAAATTATCCATTAGTTTTGTTTTGACAACTGCTTTTGTTAGTCGAAAAATAGACGCTCGGCGATTTTTACCATGGATAAAAAATTGGAACAACGCGTTTGTGTGAAATTTTGTGTTGCAAACGGATTTTCTGCAGCGGAAACGCTCAGAATGTTGCAAAAAGCCTTTGGTGAGGACTCTATGTCACAAAATCGTACATTTGTTTGGCACAAAGACTTTAAAGAAGGCCGTGAAAGCGTGAGTGACATGCCGCGTTCTGGACGACCATCGACCTCAACTACCGATGAAAACATCGCTTCCGTGAAGAATTTAGTTATGGAAAACCGCTCAATTAGCATTCGGGAGATAGCTGCACTCCTTGATATCTCATTTGGATCGACCGAACACATTTTGACGGAAATTCTGGGCATGAAACGCATTGAAGCACGACTTGTTCCAAAAGAGCTGATTTTTTTGCAAAAACAGCATCGAGTTGAGGTCGCTAAACAGATGATTGCGAACGCAGATAGCGATCCCACATTCATGGAACGCATCATAACTGGTGATGAAACGTGGGTATATGAATTTGATATGCTCACAAGTCAACAATCGTCCGAATGGCGCGCCGAAGATGAGCCGAAACCAAAAAAATCACGACAAAGTCGCTCCAAAATTAAAGTTTTACTGACCGTTTTCTTTGATTTTCGCGGTGTCGTCCATTCTGAATTCCTTCCAGAAGGTCGAACGGTTAACAAAGAGTATTATTTACAAGTTATGAGACGTTTGCGTGAGGCAATTCGAAAGAGAAGGGCCAAATTTTGGGGCAAAATTTTTGGGGTTTTTCAACCCCAAAAAACCCCCACACACCCCGCGCTCTCTCTTTTTGTGATTTTTTGGCAAAAAACTCCACCCAAACCATTAAAAAAAGCACCATTTTCACCAGACCTGCCCCGTGCTGATTTCTTTCTCTTCCCAAAACTGAAAATTCCGCTCTGAGGGAGGCGTTTTGAATCGCTTGATACGATAAAAAAAAATCTCGGGAAAGAAAGCCAAACACACATCGTTCTCCGGATAATAAATGTATGATTGATTATAGAAAAAGCTGGTGTGTTGGTGTGGCTCCTATGGGCGCTAATTCTGAGAACAAAAATAAAAAAATAAAATTAAAATAAAAAAAATTTTTTTTTTTTTTTAATAATAGCAGCTTTTTTTCACAAGATAGTATTAGGTGGTAAAGTAAGCAATAACCCATGACAATAATAAAAATCAAAACAAAAAACCAATCAAAATAAATAAATCATTACACACACAAAGGGCGGGTTTTTATCTTGTTGTTCCTAACAAATACAACTTTTTTTCACGCGGGTGTAAGTGAAATTTAAAACATTCAACTATCAAAACTAAATCTTGATTATGACAAAACACAACACGCTTCAAAAGGCAAAAGAAGAAAGTTATAAAAATTGCTTTTTGGATAAATTTCACAAGGTTTTTGAATAAATTTCGGTAGGTTTTTTTCGCCAGGTGGATTTGATAAACCCCATGAAGAATTTTAAGCGACAGATGATACCACTTCCGCCAAATGAGGTAATAACTAATTCAAACAAAACAAGTAACAAACAGGATCCTTTCAAAAAGCTGATCGCTGGTGATGTGGTTTGGTACACTCAAAAAAATCAACACGTTGTTTCCACGTGAAATTTCACGTAACTTTCACCTGAACACGTAACCAAATCTTCTTCAGTAAAATCAGGTGAAAATTACTTGTCACTGAATTGTACGTAAAAAATCACGTAATATTTATCTGATTTTCACGTAGAATGTGGATATAAGTGGAAATCATGTAGCTCTTACGTGAATTCCACGTGTTTATTACTGATTTTGGCAGTGGACGAAAATTACGTGCGTTTCACGTGGAATCAACGTGTCGATTTTTTTGAGTGTATAAAAACAATAATCCACAGCATCATTCACGATGGTTAAATGCCATATATCTAAAACGTTTTTCCAAAAATACTTTCCAGGTTGAAACTGGAAACGTGCGGGTAATGGCCCATCGGAACCAACTTCGCCTTACTAAACAAAACTACTTTATATAGCCAAATGTTACCAAATGTCAGATGAGGAGCCGTTTTGAGATTCTCGGAGGACTCCACAGGAAGAACTCGTAAACGGAAAACCATCGGCCGAAGCAAATCTTCCCTAATAAATTTCGTGTAAATGATGATGTAAATAAATGACATATCGTCAATTTTTTTTTCTTCTTAGATTGGTAGGACTGTTATACGTTTACATGTCAAATTTGAGCACGATCTGTCACGAAGCTTTTTTTACGGCATTATAAACAAGTCAACCTCCAGTGTGTTTTTCGAATTTTACTATGGAATCAAACGTTGAGCTAAGAATTAGTTTGAAATGTTGTTATTCCAACGGAATAAGTGCTTCGGATGCATTGAAAATGTTGCAGAAAGTCTATGGGGAATCTGCTCTATCCCGTGCACGTGCGTTTGATTGGTATAAGTCGTTCAAAGAGGGTCGTACATCAGTTGAAAATCTGCTTCATGATCGTCGTCCAGCAACATCAATAAACGAAGAATACATCGAAAAAGTGAAGAAAATTGTGCTGCAAAATCGCCATGTGACCGAGAGAGAAATAGCTGATGAGCTCAACATATCAAATGGATCCGCTCATAGCATTATACACGATGTTTTGGGCATGACGTGTGCCCGCGAGTCTTGTTCTAAAATTGTTGCATTTCCTTCAAAAAGAGCAACGCAAAACTGTCGCTAAGGAAATGCTCACAATAAGTGATACGGACATCCAGCACATCATAACTGGTGACGAGACTTGGGTCTACGAGTACGATGCCGAAACAGCCCAGCAATCATCGGAATGGCGCTTCCAAAATGAGCCGACATCCCAAAAAACCGCGTCAAAGTGGATCGAAAATCAAGGTTATGCTGCCTGTTTTCTTCGATTGCCAAGGTGTGATGCACCCGGAATTCCTTCCGGAAGGTCAATCGGTCAATGATGAATATTATTTGGGCGTTATGAAGCGTTTGCGTGAGAATATTCGTCTCAAAAGGCAAGAATTGTGGGACAACAAGTCATGGTTTTTGCATCACGATAATGCACCAGCTCACACATCATGTTTAGTTCGCGAGTATTTGACCAAAAACAACGTTAACATCGTTCCTCAAGCGCCGTATTCGCCTGACCATGTGACCTTTTCCTCTTCCCCAAACTCAAATTGCCACTTCGTGGTAAACATTTTCCGACGACTGAAGTCGTAAAAGAGAATTCGAAGAGGCGTAGAGGCTTAAGGCGATACCAAAAGAGGCGTATGAAAAGTGCTATAAGGAATGCAAAAAAACGTTGGCATATGTGTATCGCCTCCGATGGTGATTATTTTGAAGGAGAAAGAATAAATATTGAAGAATAATTAACCGTTTGTGTTTTATTTAACCAGTCCCGTCATATTTGAGCAGAAGGTATGTTAATTTTTCTTAAATTGTTAAATAAGAATTCTGAATTTCATATAATCAAATCACCTTAAGGATAGATAAGATGACTGATGTCATTTCGAATGAATTTTGATTTACAAGCAAATTATAGATAATTATTCTTTTTCTAAGGGGAAATGTACTGTCAAATGACAGATCTGTTGGTAGCGAAATCGCGCAATACTATTTCACAATAGTTTCAATTAAATCTACCTTCACACGTAACGAGACGAGCTCGCATAAAAGCTATTGCAGGGTGGCCACAGACTCGGGAAATGCGGGAATCCACAATCATCTGGAAATATGCGGGAAAAAGTCGGGAATTTAAAAATCCATCGGGCATTTTTGTCTTATGGCAGGAACCATGCTCACACCTTTTTCAAATTGATGATTTGGACATCAATTTCGTATCTTGTAGAATAAGTTGGACACGATCGCCAACTTATTCTACAAGATACGAAGAACAGTATCCATGGTCTTGCGCAGATCCAAAGGATTCCAGTTTAGCACATTGCAGGTGGTGCAAACGTAGTTTCAAAATTAATTCTATGGGCCGAGTTGCCTTCGCCTGCTCCAAATCAGTATGTTTTCCACCTCGAAGACACCAATCAACGATGGTCATTTTAGCCATAAAATCTAGTGTGATTCAAGAGGTGTACCTGCAACGCTCGGTTGCGGTAACGATTTCGTCCTCGTTAATAAACAGATCAATTTAAGTGGGTACTTCCGCTGCATTACCCCATTCTTACCCGAGCACCAACATTGTTTTTGAAAATTCAAGCCCAAAACAATTTGGATAATATTGTAAGGCATTTTTTGAAAAAAAAAAATGGTGAGCTTATAGCATTACTAGTATAGTAATGTGGAATGTGGACTTGGAAATCGGATTTGCCTCTAAATAGGCAAGTGAGAGAATTCGCACAAAATTCCGACAAAGACGTTTTGGCATTCCGCAACTACTGTCGGTCTTTTTACTGTGGTTTTTTTAGGAAGCTACTCAACAAAATCATCATTATCATACCCGTAAAGCGTTACGTCACCTGCATTAATCCTGATGTTATTACTCTCTTCATGGGCACAGCCAAAAAGCGTCTGAAGCTGTGTCTCAAAACGTTCGTAGATAAAGACCATCTGAGCGCTGCAGTTGCTGACAAAGTGGAAGAAGAATTTGAGCAGCTCGATGCCATCTTCAAAGACATTGCAGACCGGATTCCAGAGAAAAGAACAGTATTTAGACACATTTTGGCTAGAACTGATTGGTCATACCAAGGAGTTGTCACGAAAATGCGACGATGGAGCGAGGATTTTCAATGTTTTCGGTGGTGAACCAAACTGAAATGGGTTTGGTTGCTCAGAGAAATGTCTACGAAGCCATAACGCTGGAACTGTCAACGACGTTGAAATCACGAAGTGCCAAACACGGCGAGTCGCTGACAGTACAAACAAGCGAAGGAGAATTTCAAAAAAAAAAAATGTAGAGGGAAGCAGAAAGAACAGAATGTAGAGAGAAGCAGAAAACAGCTTATAAGCAAAGAAAATAAGTGCATTGAGGAGTAAATAAAATGCTTCTAAATAGAGAGTAAATACCAACGGTTTTTGAAGTATAAAGGGTGTCCACGATGAAATTGCCACACACAAAATTGATTCGCAAAATTCGAGTTTTCATCCGATTGCCATCAAATTTTCAGGGATTGAGAAATAACTATTAAACTTCATTTTACCATTTTACTCGTATTTTATTTACAGTCCATACGCAAATGCCCGCACCTTGGCCTTAACCCCGGCCATAAGATTCTGCACAACCTGTGAATCAACCGGTTTTTGCATGTAAACCCATACTGTCTTCAGTTCCTCGACTGTCTTCACTACCTTAGGTCGTTTAAGAAGGTGCTGCTTCATAATCACCCAGTACTTCTCGATGGGGCGGAGCTCCGGATTGTTGGGAGGGTTGAACATTTTCGGCACGAAATTGACCTTATTGTCCGCATACCACTTCAGCACGTCCTTGGAGTAGTGGCATGAGGCCAAAACCGGCCAGAAGATTGTTGGGACGTTGCGGGCCTTCAGGAGAGGAAGCAGCCGCTTCTGGAGGCACTCTTTTATGTACACCTGTCCGTTCATCGTGTCCTGGGTCACGAAAGGTGCACTCCGCTCCGCGGACTTGTTCTGCTTCTCGTCGCGATTAGGGGCCTTTTGTACCTTGAACGTTCGAAGCCCAGCCTTAGTTTTGGCTTTCTGGACAAAACTTCGGCTTAGGTGCAGCTTCTTAGCCACATCCCGAACGGAGGCGTTCGGATTTCGGTTGAAGGCCCCAACTACGCGGTTGTGATTTTTGGTGTTGTACGGAATACTTTTTCCTTCACTTCTGGGCTTCCGATCGGTGGTCAACCGTTCCTCGAACCGCTTAATCACTCGCGACACCGTGGAATTCGCGATTCCCAACGCTTTAGCGATGGAACGATGCGAGAGATCCTTGTTCTCGTGGTGAATGCGCAAGATTTTATCACGCACGAGCTGTTCTTTCGACTCCATTTCCGCGAGTTTTGATCACAGGACTTTAAAACTTGCAGGATGTAAATAATGCACAATGAACTAAATCCACCCAAATTTTCATTAAATTCTACCCAACGGTTAAGAAGTTAGAGCAATTTCATAGTGTGGCAATTTCATCGTGGACACCCTTTAAGTATTTGTAATTGAACTTGACTTATTTAAGATTTTGTTGAAAATTGATCAAGAATAAAAATGTGCATAGGTGGCAGACGGCGTCAACCTCTATTTATCCTGCCTGTTGAGAAATTTTTGTGCGCTTCCATAACGAACAGCCAATGCATACACCAAACCAGCCACCGTCATCTCCTCTGAATATGATTGTTTCAGTTTTTCTTGTTCCATTTGCACTAAACTATATAGGGTGTCCCAGAAAGTCTAAGCACGATTTTCATGCGCCACTGTTGCTTCCACATAACGTTTGAATTGCTGATCATTATTGTGTATCACTTTTTACATTTCAATCTATAACTCTGTGAGTCACAAGTGACGGTTCATTGACTTTTCATGAAAATGCGAAGCGCAAACAGATCGTGCACAAATGGAGCACTTTTCCCAACGTTTCGCTGAGTCAGTTGCGAAAATGGAAGGTGTGAGCATCGGAGCAGTTCGTAACGTGAATTGGAACTATGGTGAGGAGTCATCCTTTCAGGACAAGAAACAATCTGGACGTAAACCGGCCCTATGGACCAAAACCTGGGCCGGAAAATTACGCAAGCTTCCACAAAAAGAGGAAATCACGCAAGCTTTCGCATAAGGTTACTTCCGTTTGACATGTGGCTCTGACAAAGGCATATTTGCCCAAACATGTTAAGGCAGCGGATTCCATCAAAACTTTTGAAAGAGAAAAAAAAAAAGGATCAAAAATCATTGGCAAACAATCTGTGCATTGATCAGTGTTGTGTCACGTTGAAGAAGAATATCGTAGGAACATAAAAGTGCAACAAAATCTCAATTTACTTAAAAACCGAGCTCATATTGTTATTTAGAAATCGTGCTCAGACTTACTGGAAAACCTATAAAAGTCTGCCGTGTTTTAATTGCTTAACCATCAACTCGATTTCAAACTTGATGGAGCTCGTCATTGTAGATGCATGAACCGAAAGTTGTGCACCCTGTATCTGCGTCATGTTTTGAATTTCACACCGAGTATAGTCTGTATCATTCTGTACATGGAAACCGCAAATGGCTTACTATTTTTGGTTCGATGTTTATGCTTCTAGAAAGTTGAAAGATCAATGACTTATATAGAGCGATTTTTGTTCTCGTTTGCAAAATGCGAGACAGGTTTTGCAATAGCTAAGAAGACCGATTTGCAGCTTTTATCCGTCATTTTGCCTAACTGAAACAGGTCAGAAGCATTCCAGATTGAACAATTTCCTCTAAAACTGCAAACATATCTAAAAATCCAACTTATATTCACTCATTTTCCCAGTCGGGAAAATTAGGCAAAAATGCGGGAAAAATGCGGAAATTTTTAAATTAAGATTGTGTGGCCACCCTGCTATTGAGATAGATGAAATAAACGAGAAAGACACTCTCGGTTAGACCTCCAACTAAACCACAAGTATTTAATTTAAATCCGAGAACTTAATGCTAAAAATAAAATGTAAGTTAACAATTCGATTGGTACTTCTAGCTTCACACTCTACTTGTATCTTAAAATAAACAACGTCTTGGACTATTAAACACTAGGAATTCAATTCTAGAGTACCTATATTCTTTTACTCAATTAAATCCGGCGTAATGCAGTAGTGAAAGAGTTGCCAAAGCCATTTAGTCACATCATTTACTTGCTAACTCATTTTCAATTTATGAAGGTGCCACCAGTTTAGTTAAATTAAAATGATTAATATAGATGCTGTCCCAACAAACATCGGTGTTGAATTAGAGCTTGTTCAAACAAATTTGGAGAAGCTATTCAGCTATTCTAGAAGAAACAGCCGAATAGCTTCTCCAAATTTGCTTGAACAAGCTTTAATTCAACACCGATGTTTGTTGGGGTCCGCTCCTAGGGTTGCATGTTGATAAGAAGGATATTTCCAATTTTCAAACATTATAATTGATTACGTGCTTCATGAAACAACAAAAAACATGATTAATTAAATGCATAGATGTTACTATATTTAGAGCAAGCAATAAGCTGCAAAAACTTAACTGAACTCCCAATACAATAATGTTGCATTTGTCGACCGAAATCAACGTGAATTAGTAAAGTTAGACCAATCACGTCGCAATTTAAATGTAGAGTTGCATCACTGCGAATGATATCTGGATACCACTTGAATTCTAGCATCTTGCAACCAGAACCCAAGCACATCAAGAAACTCCATGCTATTTAAAATTTCGATCATGACGCCATCGGTCCAGCTCCTCGTACGAATCAATACCGCCGATCATTCATTAATTATGAGCAACAACTGAACTGAACAACACAAATCATACCGTTCCTCGGCCGAGTCTAATGAGAACGGAACTCCATCCAGCAACAACAGCGAAGTCAACAAGTAGTGTTCAAACCAGCGAAGAGGAAGAGCATGAGTCATCCCATCGCTCGTCTCTCTCAGCACCAGTAGGCCACAACTCGTTGAACACGTTGCGCAAGTTATTTACAAACAATTAATATGAAACCAAATTGCTGCAGCTCAGCAGCTCGTAGAATCCACATCTGCGCTTGTCGCTGACCAGTACGTAGGTACGTGCAATTCCATTCAACCGGAGGGAGTGAGCACAAATAAGGAAGAAAGAATGTGTCCATGTTTTTGTCTTTCTTCCCACCCAGGAGGTTCCTCCGTAAATAGCCATGCTATGCAGTTGGTTCACAATCAACGACACCTTTATCTCCAATGACTCACTATCAAATTGGACCAAACGGCGCAGCTGCACTCACCTTGCTACACAAATGCATCATCATGTCATTTTAAAGCTTTCTCTCCAGCAGCATAATCGTTATCATCCAGCCAGCGTGTCACTTAAAGAATAGAGTCCGTTGCCACCTTGAAGGACAAAAATCAACTACGTCCGTTTATCACTCATTCACAATGCACTTGATCTTATCATTTTTAATCTCGATCTTCGATTGTCTGCTCAAGTGATCATATTCCAAGAAATTTTCACAACCCGTTGCACATTGACCACCGGCCGTGAATAGCCGGAGATATCGATTGCCTGCTATTTTCTCTAACGCACGATCGCCCGAATGTACTGTGTAGGTACTGATTGGAGAATCGCCAGACGAGAACTGACTGGCTCTCGATCGCTTGGTCTCTCTTGGAGCAGAACTTTTGCGTCTTGCGTACCTCCCGTGTCTCCCGAGTCGAGATCGATCATGGGATGGAGGAAATAATTGTGTGCTCGGCGAACCTGAAAGCGAGAGTTGGTGTATCAAAACATCAACTGCGGCAGAAGCGTTTATGCGAAGTTGAGGGAAGCCCTTCGAGCAAGAACCGCGTGATGCTTGATGATCCCTTTTGTTTCGCGTTGGGCTCTCACGCTCTTCTCGTGTTACCAGGGGTCTCAATTCATACGAATCTCGTTTGAAGGTGATCGCGTTGAAAACGATCATCGGTGTCCGTCGTTCTCCAATATCGCTAGAAACATTTCAAGTGGAAATGCATACATAGGAGTTAGTAAGCATATAATTTCAACCTTATGCGGCGAATCCACCGAAGAGTGTTATACTTAGGCACCCTGCCCGGATGGAATGGACAGGATTCCAACGCGTTCTTGTTCTGAAAACAGTAACAACCTTCAGCATATACCGAAAATGAAACACCTATAATGGCAACTGTTAAGTGGCTGGATATCAAATTGCGCCGATCGGCGGAGGAGGTGAAGAGATGAGATCAAGTTGTTTTGTTCTGCTTGAACCGACTAAATATGCGCCGTGTACTAACCTGAGATACAATGGTAGTAGTGCCACTGACCGCGGGCTAAAATCTGTTGATGCCCATTAAAGCGCGGGAACATGGTGATTACAGGTTTGGGTAACGATGTCGCATCTACATTAGTAGGTACACACGTTCCCACTAACTATTTCATCCATCAGGTGGGGCGATGAATGATGGTGACGACCTTTCGAGCCCAGGAACAGTACACGGTTTTGAAATTGGATAGCTTCTTGAGATCTTGAGATATAATCTGTGGTGATTGCCCTTTTCCTTGTCCTGATTGATGGCTAAAATTTGCCCCTCTAGTCGGTGCCGATTAGGTCACTACAATTCTGATATTTGTCAGACAATTTGCAAATTTCGGAGATTGGAGGTGATTTGGGAAGGGCGCTTCTCCGAGAGGATTATTTGTTTATTTATATTGGCGTAATCGAAATCGATGTGACCGAAGACTTTACTGAAAGAGAAAACGAAGCAACTTGACCGAAGAGTTCAATCGTAGTAGTCTAGTATAAGATAAGGTAAAATAAAATTTAGTTAATGTTCCTCACTCTAACTCTACAACTGCGGTTGCAATTCTTTATTCCTTCAAGAGGTTATGGGCCCAGTCATAGGCGTAGCCAGGATTTCAAATAGGGGGGGGGGGGGCGAGTTTTTTTTTTAGAGAGAGAGAGAGAGAGAGAGAGAGAGAGAGAGAGAGAATTACATCGTCTCCAACCAGTGGTTGCACATACTAAACAATTAACATTAACGGACACTTAACGGACAATACAACGCCCGGTGGACCAGTAGAGTAGGGTCATTTTCATGTTCCGACAGATGGAGCGGGAATGGAGCCCCATTTATGTGACATTACGCCTGAATGCGGGTGGATTATCTTCTCTACTCTCACCCAAAGTATTTGACAATACCCGTCCGTTTCTTGCAACAAGATTAAACAATTCTAGGCTTGTTCTGGAATAAAAAAAAAAACGATTTTAAAAACTTTCGATTTTTCCCATGTTTTTAAATCAAACCACATTGAATGCCAAACATTTAACGGGTCATGTTGGATTTTTGTATAGAATAACCACCGAATTTGTTTGCAGTTTGTACTGAAAATGTACTTTTCATCCGCGACCCTCTCACCCAAAGCAACACAGAAGAAAAACCGTTTTTTACTCACCATGCTCACACCGTTTGAATAGATTATATTTTTTTAATGGTTGTTCAAATAATAAGTGATTAGCTTTTAACAAACATACATTTTGAGTTTTGGTGGTTTATAGCTTATGGTTTGTGTCCCCTTTGCTCACCTTTAGTATAATTATTTTATCTGATATTTTCTAAACAGGAACATCAAACATAACCTTTTAAAACGACGTAAGTAACAAATGTAAGCAAGCTGTGTTTTTTGTGCTGAATTGTTGCTACTTGCATTCTCAACACACGAGTAGTTAGTAAATAATTTAAGAAATTTTATTCATCAATGACGAAAAGAAATTCATATGCGTTCCAACAGCTATTCCTCAATATTTTAAAAATAATTTATATACACATCTGCATCTGCGTTTTGAAATTTGAACCGATTTATCTGATATGATACAAGTGAAACACGATCTGTCGATCGAAACACGGTGTATTTATGTAGCAATCATGTGTATCTGAGAATTATGAAACCAAAACGGTGTATCATGGAAAAACATTAAAATTGTTGTTCAAATTTAAGAAAAACCACCATTTTGCATATTTTTCTTTTCGTGGTTATTCAACTGCATGAAAAAACATTCGTTTTGTTTTGTTTGCTTGTTTTTTTTTTAATTTCATGCTGGAAAATATTATACTTACTTTTGAAAAACTTTCGAATGTCCATTTATGGTACTTCTGGATAAAATGAATCAAATAACTGCTTTAGACTGCTTATAATTAAAAAAAAACCGTATGTATTTTACCCGATGATTCGTTTTGTTATGAAGGTTCTTCTGTTTATAAACACGCGCAGAACCATCGCTTATTCTTCCGGTCTTCCTCTAAACTCTCCACCGATTGCTTGTCGATCTGCCAAACTTGGAAGACATCTGCATGGAGTTATCTCAAATTATAATAATCCGTCCAATCTATCACAAAACGTTGCGATTGGTTGAGCGGACTGGAGATAATGAAATCCATTTGTATAAGGCCAAGTCTCTCCCGGTTGGTAGCATGAGCATGGATATCAATAGAAACATAAAGTTACCAGAAGGCACAAAATGCATCTACGGACTCTTATTTTTACGAAATCCCTCAATTTCAATTTTCAATGGATTAGCATAGATTGTTCATTAGACACTTCAACTTGATTGAAACAGTTATTAGTTACAGCAGTGCAATAGATTGTAGAATACAGTAGTAAAAATTGTAAGTTACGAAAAAAAAGTTTGGTTCAAGCATCGGCTGTGAAAGGTTGTGTCGATGCTTTATTACGCACTATTTTCTTATCGAGCATGGCGCGTTTCGTGTTGTTTCGGTTATCTATAATTCGATGTAACGAGTGATCGAGTGAGCAAAGTCAGAGAACAACAAAGCGTCTCTCAAGCGTTCATAAAATTATCCTTGTTTTCCTAACGGAAAACCACCATCACACTTTGTGAGTGGCTCCAATAGCATCCTTATTATTGGTTTAACTCAGATCAAATCGGATTTCCAACATTATAAAAAATCACCTTGTTTTTTCGATGAAAAAACACCATTACACTTTGTGTGTGGCCCCAATAGCATCCTTACTGTTGTAATCGGTTCGAATCAGAAATCGGTACTAGTATTTAAATATTTTACTAAACGAAGCGTGAATTCAGCTTATTGTTTACCAAAACGAACCCTGCTGCCACCCAATCTTGTCATCCAAAATCCCAGTGATTTCTCGTGGAAGTGCGGCGGTGGTCTCGGCTTCCAATAAAACGTCCAAATAAACGTTAACGCATTCCTACCCTTTCCTTATTTGACCTGCATTCGGGCGAGGCCAGCGCCGGTATTGCCTTAGTTTGGGATCACCAGTTTTACACATTGAGAAGTTTGCATCATCTGTTGATCTTCTGAGTAATAACAGCTGAACTGGCAGTAACGGAATAACAACTTCGGGCGGTCAATCATGCTCATTATCATGCTCATAAAAACGGATAAATTCTTTGAATAGGATAAGACAACTGCAACTTCTCGCCCTGACTAGCTTACTGTTCTGTTTCTCACACGCTGAATCAAACTGTAAGATATGATCAACATATATTCTCAATAATACGAAACTACAGTACCCTAAATCGGGGAAAGCGGGGTAACGGGGTGGTTTGACCCATGCCATGAATAGTTCAAATAAATATTTTTCGTTGATACTCTTTCTAACTATCAACTGTGTTTCTTAATCTAGTATTATTTGGCTTCTGAAAGCTATAGCATAGGTTTGAATATTCAGTTTTTTGATTAACCAAGAACTGAACATTTTATTGAGCATAGCTTCTTCAACTTTCAGCTAGCGGGGAAAAAATCAATCATTGCTTATCTAATAGCTAACATTACAGATTAAGAGATATTTCCCTAGTAGCACATTTGTTTCAACCCAGTAAAGGTGACTGCTCTGTGACTCAATAAAGTCACAATAGAGCTGCTGAAACCAGTTTTGACTGTTGTGTGCTGCTTGGAGTTTTTAATACTTTAGGCTACATAGGTTGGGTTCTAGGTTAAAGGAAAAATATTGTAATAAAATTGTTACTCGTTACTATTTAAAAACTATTATATAATTACAACTGTTTTCTCATGGATGTCAATTTTTTACGCTTTTTTGCTATAACTTGTTACAAAATCGAGGCAACTTCGCGTAATTTGGCTTTTTTATTTAGGCAAAGGAGCAATCTGACAAACATCCCAAGCAACACAAAATCGTCATATTTGGTTACAGTGACTTGATTGTGACTTAATTAAGTAGTATTGGAGTAACATCAACTGTATTGCAACAAGTTACCTTGAAACCTTCTAGAGCTAAAAAATAAATAATAATATATTGAAACAAATAATAAAATTCTAAGAATAAAATCAAAACTGCCCCCCCCCCCCCCTGGCTATGCCTATGGGCCCAGTACTACTGGAGCGGCAGCCGTACACTCAAAAAAATCGAAACGTTGTTTCCACGTGAAATTTCACGTAACTTTCACCTGAACACTTAACCAAATCTTCTTCAGTAAAATCAGGTAAACATTACGTGTCAGTGAATTGTACGTGAAAAATCATGTAACATTTACGTTATTTTCACGTAGAATGTGGATTTACGAGAAAATCACGTAGCTCTTACGTGAATTCCATGTGCTTATTACTGGTTTTGGCAGTGAAACAAAAATTACGTGCTTTTCACGTGGATACTACGTGTCGATTTTTTTGAGTGTAAACAAGAGTGAACATTTCTCGGGTACTTTTTCAAACAGACGTATGTAATTTTGTAAACAAAGAGGGGAAGTAAGATTCAAAAGTAAATTTCTCGAAATTCTCAGTACCCTCACATAAAGTAGCATCACAATCATGTAAAGCAATGTTATTCCTTGTGTTGGTGGCCCAATTTTGCATGAAAGTGCTAAGGGTTTCGAGAAAATTACGTTTGAATCTTACTTCCCCTCTTTGTTTACAAAATGACATACGTATGTTTGAAAAAGTACCCGAGATTTTCAAATTCAACATTTAAGATTATTTCGTTTGCGCTGATGAAGACCGACGGAATTCAAATTTCGAAGCGAGATGAATCGATTGGTGATCATCAAGCTAAACGGATCCAATTACTCGACCTGGAAGACGGAAGTAGAGTTCCTGCTAGTCCGGGGCGATTTCTAGAAGTATGTAACCGGAAAACGACAAGAACTTAGCGCTGGACCTGGTGCGGCGACTGATGCGGCCGTTGGCATGGGACAGCGGTAACCACCGTGCATGTGCAACGCTTGGACTTTTGTTGGAGGACAACCAGTTGAACCTCATCAAAGGGTTTAAAACGCAAAACAGCAAAGGAGACATGGGTGAAATTGAAAGGACACTATGAGAAGGCATCGTTAACCTCGAAGGTGTCCCTGCTCAAGAAGATCTGTGATAAACGTTATTCTGATGGCGAGGACATCGAACAGCATGTTTTCGAAATGAAGCGGCTTTTACAGCGGCTAACGGTGGCGGGCCAGGAATTGGACACAAATCTGCAGGTGTCCATGGTTTTTCTGAGCTTTCCGGATTCATTCAACACTTTAACCACGGCATTGGAGAGCAGAGCAGACGAAGAGCTCACTCTGGATCTGGAAAAATCAAAGCTTGTAGATGAGGTGTCAAAGCATCGGTCGTTCCGGAGCACGTGGAGAATCCGTTATGAAAGCAGAAGATAACGTGCCACTTCTGTGAGAAGCCTGGGCACAAACAGAAAGATTGTCTGGATACCGGATCTCGGGTGAAGATGCTTACCGTGAAGAGTGCTACTCTCGTTTTCGATGCCAGCGGATGTCGCATTTTCAATGGTGAGATGGTCATCGGTAGTGCTACATCATCGTGACAAGAGTAAGCAAGGAGACATCAAGTTGCCAACACACGTGGCATCGCATTTCGGGACAAGATGATCATGATGTTGTTCGAGAGCTCGAGACCAAAGAATTGGCAACCAGAATCAAGATTGAAGATTGTGGCTGCCGTGCTGTATGCGAATGTTGCATGGAGTGTAAGCTGGCACGGCTCCCGTTTCCGAAAACGTCCCTACAAAAGTCAAGTCAGGCGATGGATCTTAGTCCCTCGGGCGTTTGCGACCCCATGTGAATACCAACTCCGAGTGGGTATCGATAAAGTTTGACTCTGATCGCCGATTTACTCGCTTTTGCGTTGTGTATTTCCTAAAATCAAATCAAAGGTTAGTAGCCGCCTAAAGTCATCCGAGATCGGACCAGGGTGGTGAGTTCCAAAACGTCGTGTTGCGTAAATTCTGCAAAGAAGAAGCAATCACTCAACAATTCACTGTTGCGTATGCACCCCGGCAACACGGGGATTCGGAGCGAAAGAATCATTTATGGAGATGGCACCCATCATGATCCTGGAGTCACATTTGCCATTGAAGTGCTGGGTCGCGCAAGTAACACTTTTAGTTTTATTCCAGTCGTATAGCACTCCTCCCGGCTTTGTTGACAAATCTAAATTCAAAACTGTTTAGTCTACCAAAACTTCCTCTGTGCTTCTTTAAAGCCGAAATTTGTACAAAGTGGCCCACGCTATAGATGGTTGTGAAAACAAGTTATTAAAACCTTTATAAGACCATAAAGATTTTGAAAATGTTCTACTAAAAGATGTTGTGAACATTCGAGAACACGAATGCCTTTTGCTCATTGCAATGCAAACATGTTGCAATGATTGAATAGTCGCGGTATCTCTTATAATTCAATATGGTGTTTGGAAAAAAAAATCACACAAAAGCCAAAAAGTCAATTTATCTTGTCAATGACTACTATCCTAACAATTTAGTTAGGTTATGTTTTAGCCGTTTTAAAACCACATTGAAGCTAACATAAGTTTTTATTTATTTCTCACAGATGGCGTTTCAAAATCAAAACAAAAGAGAAAAAAAACAATATGTGCCGAAATAGTGCTTATCCCTATTTGAGCAGTCGTTGATGCTGACTTCCCTCAATGCCAATTTGCCGTTGTATGCATAAACTCGAGGGGAAATGGTTTTAAAATGCTTTTTCAACTGATATAATAATAAGGTAATATGAATGAGTCCTAAACAGCATTTCAAAAGAGCATTTTACGAGTTCATAAAGTCGAAATAAAACCTTTCATAGGAGTGAATTTGATGAAACAAGGTTTGTTGTAAACAAGCTATGTAGGTTCTCATAAACCTGACTAAAATATGAAACCTATGGTGCCATAATAAAACCAAATTGATTTCTAGTGGCTTTCATAAAACATTAATAAAACTTAATAAAGCTGTATGGTTTTTGTAATGTTACTTTGGCGAGACTATCACTAGGACCAACTACTTGCAGAACCGTTTGCCTACCAATCCATTGCAGAAGACCTTGATCAAAATGTGGAGCGGCATGAACCCGGATCTAAGTCATTTGGAGATTTGTGGATCCCCAACAGAAGAGATCCAAACTCGAAGTAAAATCAAGGAAACTGCGGTTTGTTGGTTATTCTCTGCAGCATGATACGCCTCATTATCCTTGGCTTCATGGATCCTGAGAACGACAAGTTAGCTGTTATCCGTGATGCAGTGTACCTAATGCCGTAGGGAATGAATGACTCCGACTCGGAAAGTGACTCCAGCGATGAAGACTTCAAATGAACCGAGTTCCTACCAGGAAGCTATGAATTGCCCTGAAGGAGAACAGTGGAGACGAGCAATGGAGGAGGAGATCGAATCGCTTCCAGAGGATGCCACATGGGAAGTTGTCAAGTTACCTATCGATCGGACGGCAATCGGGTGCAAGTGGATCTACAAGAAAAAGCTGCATGATAAAGGTAACGTGATACGATACAAAGCCTGTTGCTCAAGGGTACAAGGGAATTATGGCACGGAATATGATCACCTGGTCAATATCAAGATACTCTATATCACGTAAAACAGGTTGTAGTACGAACGGGGTATAAGTTTAGGCAAGATAAAGCGAAGCCGTCTCACATCTCGGTGGACCCCGGATTACCGAATCTACAGCAAATGGAGGAGGACCCGATACCCCGGAACGGGGAGTTCCAAAGCTTAGTAGGTGCTTTGCTGTACATTGCAGTGAAAACGAGGCCCGATATTGCCAGCAGAAATCTTCGTTGTATCTGCATTAGACGGTTCAGGATCATCCAGGACACTAAAGGATTGCAAATCGCTTGAAGAGTCTAGCCTTTTCAGATAAGCTACGTTTCCTTCTATATTCCTTCCCAGTCACAGAATATTATATAACCGTATCAGCTCCAGTTTTCTTCATATCTTCATATTCCTCAGGTGAAAAATCGGAGTCCTGTTTATTATCTTTTTTCATTCGTTTTGCGATAACTCGATCCCTCACTTTGATACTACTTACTTTGGCTTTCCTTTTTGAATCTGTATACAACCTTCCCTTCTCTTTCATGATGGTGTCGCGATCTCTAATCTTTTCAACTTCCAGATGACTTGGTGGACCTTGAGGCAGTTTAGCTCTAATCTCCCAACCCAGCATGAGCTCAGCTAGTGGCTTGCCGGTGGTAGTGTGGTTCGTAGAATGATAAATCAAAAGAAATTGACGCATCTCTGCTCTCCCATCTGTGCCTAATTGCTGCGCGATTCTAAGCCTTTTCAAAAGAGATCTGCTTTGGCGTTCCACCTCCTCGTTCACTGCAGACTGCAGTACAGTGTTGATCAGTCTGATGCCATTTGCTTTGCAAAATTCGTGGCATTCTTCACATTTATCATTCAGTTCTGGACCGTTGTCCACTCGCAAAATCATTGGCAGACCATACCGGCTGAAAAGAATCGCTAGTTTGCTTATGGTATCTCTTGCAGTGATTGAATGCCTTTCGCTGACCTCCATCAATCGGCAGTAATAGTCTATCACAACCACTAAATATTTTCCTCCAGCCAAAGGTCCGAGAAAATCAGCGGTCACATCGCTCCACCGCTGATCAGGAAGTTGCTTACGAATTACAGGTTCTGGAGGATTTGGAGCAGCGACTTTGCATTGTCTGACAAACTTTTCGACTTGCTGGTCAATCTGTGGCCACCAAACGTTAGTTCTCAAATGACTCTTCATCATCCGCATACCCGGATGTCCCTCGTGTGCCAGCAACAATACATGCTCTCGGAGGGTTTTGTGTGTGAAGGGTGTTCCGATCAAAATTTGGTCAAACAGTAATGTGTGTGAGTCGATCAAAGTTTTTTTTATTAATAAGTCAAATTCTTTTTCTTTTTCAAGCTCAGTTAATACAGAATACAGGAGAAATATTCAGCTAAGCTTCTTTTTTACCGAATGCGAATTGCCGGGTCTACTTGTCCACTTTATTCGCCGCAGAATGCCAGTTTGCCTTGAACTGTTTCTCGCTCACAACAGCTTTTTGAGTCTTCTTAAGGTACCGCTTGATGATGGCCCAATATTGTTCGATTGGGCGAAGCTCTGGCGTGTTGGGAGGGTTCTTGTACTTGGGCACCAATGGAACGTTGTTGGCAGCATACCACTCCATGGGCTTTTTTCCGTAATGGCAAGATGCCAAGTCCAGCCAAAATAGAACGGAACAATTGTGTCGCTTCAGGAAAGGCAGTAGACGTTTTTGTAGGCACTCGCTCAGATAAATTTCCTGGTTGACGGTTCCGGTCGCAATTTAAACGTTGCTCTTCAAGCCAGAGGTACAGATGGCATGCCACACCAGATATAAGTTGATAATCAGTTCACGGTGTATTTTTGCTTGCTCTCGAATTCATGACTGCAGTTCTCGGATTTGGGCACGGACTTTTTTCCGTGCAAATGATGCGCAAGGCTTTGACCACGGTTAGAACAAAAACTTGCAAAGAATCCGTAATAAGATCGAAATTTCTACCTTACAAATACATACGGGAACGCTCAACGCACCAACGAAAACTTATGCGTCCTTTTTAGTTTGGCAGTACCTCCGTTGCGCATCCGTTAGTGATTTCGAAGCATTGCAAATAATCCGTGAACTGCCCAAAGCATTCTTCTGGATTAAAACAGCACCTAATCCAGTCGGACATGCATCTGCTATCACAGCTGTATAATCTTTAGGGTCAAAGAAACCAAGTTTTTTAGCAGCACCTAAAGCAACTTTGATTGCCTCAAGTGTTTCGTCCTGATCTTTTCCCCATTCAAATTTTACGTTCTTTTGTGTATGTTTTCTCACAGGGTCTGTCAGAGTTGCCAAGTTGGGATTATACTTATTCATATAGTTGGCTAATCCCAGAAAGCTTCTCACTTCAGATTCTACGCTCGAGTCCTCCGCCTATTCTACCTGGTGAAAGGCTTCTCGTATATCGATCTTAATCTACACTTTGCCTCTGCTAATTGGAGCAAGGTATTCCTCCACTACGGGCATAGGAAAACACTAGCGCACCACAGCCTCATTGACTCTTCTTAAATCCAAACAAATACGCGCTTCATCAGACGCTTTTCCGACAATAACTTAAGGTGAGACCCACGTCACCGCAACTTTTTTCATTTCTATGATATCACGAATTGAGAGCTGGTTCAAATTTTTGATAACCGCTTCCTTCATTGGTATTGGCACTCTACGCATGGGTTGGAAGACTGGCTTGAATTGTGGATTTGCTCGGATATGAGCTTGAACTTCAGAGATGTCGGTAAACGCTTTTGTTGGAGAGTCGATATTGTTAATATTCAGGCCACTTTTCAGAAGACCGAGCCGCTTTACATTCGAATCTCCAAACAGGTCCTTCTGTCCTCCTTTCACCACAAAAAAAAATCAGCAATCGTTGACATATAATTATGAATCCAAGTCGCACTGGAACATAAAAAAAAGATTTATTTCACGATCACTACTGTTACATCGATCACTTCTAACTAAGAACTGCCCAAATAATTAATATTAATCCCTATTTATAACCTACGTTATGCTAACTATGCTATTTTATGTGCCTGCCTATTTGGAACAACAGTGACATCGGCTGATCGGGTCTGAAGTTCAGGAATTCTGCTGATGGTGCTTGATTGGTTACCGAGTGGCATCGGTTGCTGGTGTCTGAAGTCCAGGGGTTATGCTGACGGTGCATGTTCGGTTGCCAGGCCATGGTTTCCTGCTGACTGGCTGTTGGTTCTGGTGCGTGTTGTATCATAACTCCTCCGGGGGGTAAAAAAGCGTGGCCTCACGCGTCTTCTCTGGGGTTCTGTATGAATTCTTTCTTGGTGAGTTTTGCAATGAAGTAACGAACAGTTTGTCTGTAATGTAAGAGAGCAAAGATGGCTAATGTTATAGTTAGGGTTGTTGAGAGCGTTATTCCTCCTAATAAGCTCCAGTTCCATAGGTGGTGGGTGAATTGTTTCAGGTACACGTGGTCGATCATCTTTCGGTTAATTATGGATCTATTGCTGACGTAGTTCAAATCGTCTTCCTTCTGGTGATAATGTATTGCAAGGTTGTGCATGGCTCCTTGAAAGATGGATGGCTGAACGGTGTGGCTAAGAGATACGAATTGCTGATCTCCAAAACTCAAAGTACAGTTTGAGAATGATATTAAAAAGTTACCTTTCAGTACTCTGTTATCGGGGCCACAATCAGATTTCAAAAGATCTGATTTCGCATTATTGATTAGTAAGAGGTTATCTGTTATAAGTTGTGCTTCAGTTTTGTTTTCTCGTATGGTAGTACAGAAGCTTTTCGTGCCCAATATTAACTTGGATATGCAACTGTCAGAGTACTTACGGATGTAACTGATGTGTTGAACGTATTCATCTGGTTTGTTTGTGGTGAATAGGCCATTTCTGCTCTTGATCAGGTTTCTTGGATAATGTTTTATCATTGAATTGTTGTTGTTGAGTGGATGAATTTGGAATATTGTTGACTCGTCCTTCTCGAGTTCCGGTACTCTTAAAATATAAAGTAGAGTTTCTCCGTTGACTGCAATTTTTGGTTGGACTAGGCTGAGTGCTTCATCTGGTAGGTCTGTATATACTCCTTGATCTTCTAATAATGTTTTAATTGTGTTTATCTCGTGTGCTGTAAGAAACTTATTGTTTGCTATAGAGACTTTCGTCCATAGTATCGCGTCCTGGATTTCTTCCAAAATGTTGTTCATAAGGTCAATATTCATGATAGTGGTAATAGTTTCTATCTCGTTTAAAATGATCTGGTTCTCATGTTTACTCTCAATTACCTTGTTTATTGTGTTAGATAATGATGCCAATCTGTTTCCGAGCTGTTCATTAATTTTCAATTGCTGGTTATTGCTGTGAATTAGTTCGTTCATGGTAGAGTTTATGATGTGTAGATCCTCTGCATCTGGGCTCCCGCTGATCCATTTCCATGTCGTTCCTATTAGGTCGAGGCTCCTAACTATTCGTTTTTGTGGTTTAAGTTGAATAAAATTAGAATATAAGAGTTTAATTTTTAGTTTCACTATTTCTGATAGATGATTATTGATCTTTCTGTATGCTAGATTGGTCAAAGAATTGATGGTTAATTCAAGATTAGTTATGTTGATTGGATGGATAATATGAAAATTTCCTGTTTGTATTTTGCATGATTTTGTTTTCAATGTTAAAATTGGATGTGTGTTTAAATTTGTGATTTCTATGTTTTGACAATTTAATCTAAGGATTCCGACAAATATAATTATGGCTATAGGTATTCTTATCATTTCTAATGGGCAGTTGTGTAACTAAATGTTTTTAAAGTAAAGTTTTTTCGTTTTATTCCGTCTTCGTCTCTTGTTGAACTGAAATTAGAAAATAAGTTGACTGTTAGTTATTTTGGTTATTGTGATTTCGGCTGAAATTTGAAGATTGAGTGATTAGATGTTCCAAAGGGTTGATGGCTTCTGACTTGAACCTACAAAAAAAAGAAAAAAAAGTCATGTTATTATGGTTTCCTTGTACGTTTCAGTTTATTTTTATTCCTTTTAACGTTTCTGTTAATAACCACTGAATACTTCTTGTCTTTCAGACATTTTGCCTCTGAAAATCTAGGATCTAATTTTTTTCTAGTGTTTTTCTTTATTTGAATGTCTGTGTTTTCGATAAAAGTTGGAGGGTCTTCTTTCATAGAATTATTTTTAGTCATTGTAGTTGCAGACTTTTTTAGTTGATTTAAGACTTTTGCATACACATCTTTTGCTTCCTCTGCAATTTGATTTGGATTCACAATATTTCGTTGATTGAACACAATTTCATTTGGTGTGAATGATGTGGACGAATGCACTGAATCATTATAAAGCGATGTTGCTATGGCAATAATTTCTGATGAGCTTTGTCCTTCAAACTTATGCTTATTAGTATTGAATAGTTCTATGATAGTGCTGTGTGTTTTCTCAATCTGTCCGTTTGACTCGGAAGATGAGGCAAACTCTATTTCAGTTCCCAAATTAGCTAGGAACATTTTTAACTGCAGGCTTGTGAAAGCTGCTTCGTGATCACAAATTATTTTTTTAGGTGCTCCAAATATTCCAATGTATTGAGAAAGGGCTTTTTGTATATCTATTAGGTTCCGAGATGGAATTTCTATCATTTGCAAATGTTTTGAGAATGCGCATATAAGTGATAAATAATTTTGTTTGTCTATTCCAAAAATATCTATGTGAACTCTGTGAAATGGTGCGGTTTCAACTGGTCTAGGTGATAACTTAATGTTATATGGTTTACGTTCATATTTGTGCTTAGCACAGATGGAACAAGAATTAACTATTTGCCTGATTTTCTTTGTCATTTTAGGGAAAAAATAGGATCTTTTTATTTGTTTTTCCATTTCTGATATACCCCTGTGAGCACGTTCGTGTTCAGTACGCACTATTATATCTTGTCTGTTTTCTGAAGTTACGTCTTCGACCATGTTTTGGGTTATAACGAAATGTGAGTTTGATATTGAAAAATGTTCTCTGTGTACTTCTTGGATTATTTGAAATAAATGTTCAGGTGCAAGAATAGCGGTTTGTGTTCCCGAGCTGTATTCTTTAATGAATGAAGTAATATCTTCTGGGCTGAAAGATGTTGAGCAAATAATAGTTCGATTGAAGTTGGGGAATGGATTTTCTGTGATTACGCTGTTAAAAGTTGTTTGTCTAAAGATTATTTGATTGCGATAGCTGTTAATGGGTTTTTCTGTGAAATGAATAAAAAAATCATCAGATGTTCTAGAAGAGTGCATAGAATTTTCAGACTCGTCGTCTGCTTCGTTCGAATTTGCATCTATTTTTCGGCTAAGAGCGTCTGCTACGACATTCGTCTTTCCGGCTTTGTAAACAACATCGTAATCGTAGTTTTCCAACTCCAAGCTCCAGTTAATTAGTTTCAAATTTTTCTTAGAGGTTTTTATGTAGCAAAGAGGTTTATGATCTGTTACAAGAGTAAATTTGTTACCGACGAGATACGGTCTAAATTTATTGATTGACCACATTATTGCTAACGCTTCTTTTTCTGTTGTGCAATAATTATTTTCTGTATTGTTAAGCGTTCGACTGGCGAATGCTATGGGGCGTTCAATACCATCTTGTTTTTGCGATAATACCGCGCCGAGAGCGTAGTTACTCGCATCAGTAGTAAGAATAAATGGCAATTCGAAATCAGGATATGCTAGTACCTGATCAGATGCTATGATGTTTTTCAACTTAGAGAATGCATCTTTAAAATTCTGATCATTTATATTTACCTCTGCCTCTTTCTTCAAAAATTTTGTTAGTGGTTTGGTTACTTTAGAATAATCTTTTATGAATCTTCTGTAATAACCGGTGAGGCCTAGAAATTGTTTTATCTGTTTCTTGGTTTTAGGTAGTTCCCACTCTAAGATTTTTTTAATTTTATCTGGGTTTGTTTTTATTCCTTGTGGGGTTATCACGTGCCCCAAGAATTCCGTCTCTGTCCTCATAAACTCGCACTTATCTAATTGGATCTTAAGATTGAAGTCTGAGAGACGTTTTAATATTTTCGACACATTTTCTAGATGATTTTTTAAATTATAACCAATTATAATAATATCATCCAAATATACAAAGCAAATTATTCCGATGTATTCGGCTAAAATGCTGTTCATCGCACGCTGGAAGGTAGCTGGTGCGTTTTTTAGGCCAAAGGGCATTCTTGTAAACTCAAAGTGCCCTTGTCCGGTAGAAAAAGCTGTTTTTTCCATGTCCTTTTCACACATTTCTATTTGATGAAAGCCGGATTTCAAATCTAATGTTGTGAAATACACGGATTTTCCGAGGCTATCTAATATTTCCTCTATTTGTGGTATAGGGTGTTTGTCGTCAACCGTTTTCTCATTAAGTTTACGGTAATCGATGACAACCCTGACTTTCTTTTTACCTGATGCGTCAGACTTTTTTGGGACGACCCATACAGGAGATGAATAGGGGCTCAGAGAATTTCTGATAATGCCACATTCAAGCATTTCTTGAATTTGCTCGTCGACATCCTTTTTGAAATGTTGGGGATACCTGTATGTTTTTGTATAGATGGGCTGATCATTTTTAGTTTTTATTCTATGTTTAACAGCTGTAGTTGCTGTGAGTTTTTCGCCAGTTCTCAGCAGAGTGTCCTGATGTTTTAAAATGACGTCGATTAACATTGATTTTTCATGCTCTGATAAGTGTTCGGTGCGTATTAATTTTTCGATGTCTGATGTTTCTAAGGATTTATGTTTCTTTATAGGAATCGGAGAGATTGTTTCGAAATTGTTAACTTTAAGAGCAAGTTTCGGAATGTTTTTTGGAATTTCTTTACTGTTGCTTTCAATGAGGATTGTTGATTTACAATTTTCTGATTTGTAAAGTCCAGGTGATATCATTAAATCATTACTTAATTTTGTAAAGTTTGGGACATACCAATCACCATTGTTTTCAGTTGAAATCGTAACAATATGATTGAATGTTTTTTTCGAGGGATAGTATTTTTGAAATGGCAAAATATTTCCACTTATGTTTATTGTTTCTGTTTTATAATCGATAATGGCCTTTGTTTCTGACAAAAATTCTGATCCTATAAGACCTTCAAAAAAATTATGAAAGGCGATTTCGTAGTACTTCTGGGTGGGAATGTTATTTCCAAAAAAATTGAATTTTCCTTTCCGTTCGATAGTATGCGTACCAGTTATGTTTTTTATTTTAACAGGTTTGGTCTTTTTTGTTTTTTTAAGTATTCCAGGCCGAATGAGGTTTTTGTTGGCACCAGTGTCTATAAGTAGTTTAACATTGTTGGAAACTAAGTATGGTAAAAAATTTATGTTTCTATTTGCGTTTGATCCACTTGACAAAAATTTACTTCGTTTTCATCATCGGATGACTCATTCGAAGTTGGGTCTTCCAATTCACTAGAAATTTCATTGTTATTTATATGCTTTTTATTATAGCTCAATCTGCTGCGAAGGGATGGATCAATTTCCATTGGTTCAACTGAATCTTTTCTATCAAATTCTGGTTTGATGGGTAGATTTGACTTTGGTTTCATCTGTTGTTTTTGGGACTTTGGATCGTAGCTTTTGTTGTTGCTATTGATTTGTGTTTTATTATTTGTAAACCTTGTCTTAGAAATTTCATCCATGTTACTGGCATTGATTTCCTGACTTTTAAATTTGCATAAGAATGCGTATGCATCCTCGATGTCTTTGGGCCGTGCTGCTTGAGCGTGACCGAAATAATTACCCCGTAGTCCGGATATAAATGCGGCTAATGCATCCTCGTCGATAAATGTGCTAATAGCTTCCCAATTGTCGCGATATTTTGCGTTTTGCTTCGCTAAGGTTTTTATGTTTTGCACGATTTCTTTCGTGCGATGGTAGTATTTGTGGATAGTCATGCTATCCAGCATTTTATTCTGCCATAACTGGCACTTATACCTTGTGATCAAAAAGTTCCGGTAATTTTCAATTTAAAAAGCCGGCTTTTTTTTTTTGGGGAAAATTTTTTTGTGTGTAGGATCGCAACTTTTTTTCTTTTATTCTGTTTGTGTGTGAGATTATAATTTTTTTTTTTTTTTTTTTTTCATTTGTTTGTGTGTGAAAAAATAGACGGGCGGTGTTTTTTTTTATAGATAAAAAAAAGAAAGAGCGTGTGTGTGTGTTTTTGTGTGTGGGGGGGGGGTTGTGTGGGGGGGGGACACGCAGAATGTTGCAAAAAGCCTTTGGTGAGGACTCTATGTCACAAAATCGTACATTTGTTTGGCACAAAGACTTTAAAGAAGGCCGTGAAAGCGTGAGTGACATGCCGCGTTCTGGACGACCATCGACCTCAACTACCGATGAAAACATCGCTTCCGTGAAGAATTTAGTTATGGAAAACCGCTCAATTAGCATTCGGGAGATAGCTGCACTCCTTGATATCTCATTTGGATCGACCGAACACATTTTGACGGAAATTCTGGGCATGAAACGCATTGAAGCACGACTTGTTCCAAAAGAGCTGAATTTTTTGCAAAAACAGCATCGAGTTGAGGTCGCTAAACAGATGATTGCGAACGCAGATAGCGATCCCACATTTATGGAACGCATCATAACTGGTGATGAAACGTGGGTATATGAATTTGATATGCTCACAAGTCAACAATCGTCCGAATGGCGCGCCGAAGATGAGCCGAAACCAAAAAAATCACGACAAAGTCGCTCCAAAATTAAAGTTTTACTGACCGTTTTCTTTGATTTTCGCGGTGTCGTCCATTCTGAATTCCTTCCAGAAGGTCGAACGGTTAACAAAGAGTATTATTTACAAGTTATGAGACGTTTGCGTGAGGCAATTCGAAAGAAGAGGCCAGAATTGTGGCGCAATAATTCGTGGATTTTACACCACGATAACGCTCCATCACACACCGCGCTCACTATTTGTGAATTTTTGGCCAAGAACTCCACCAATACCATCAAACAAGCACCATATTCACCAGACCTTGCCCCGTGCGACTTCTTTCTCTTCCCAAAACTGAAAATTCCGCTCAGAGGTAGGCGTTTTGAATCGATTGATGCGATAAAAAAGAATTCGCTGGAAGAACTGAAAGCCATACATTCATCGGCCTATAAAAAATGTATGGATGATTGGATAAAGCGCTGGCATATGTGTGTTGCCTCTAATGGCGAGTACTTTGAAGGCGATAATAAAGATATCAATTAAAAATTGAAATAAATGCGTTTTTTTTTCAAATTACCGGAACTTTTTGATCACAAGGTATGTAGATAACTCTTGACGATCGCCAAGAGCGTTGATTAGTATTTCTTTTATGTTATCAAAATCTTGTGGATTGCCGGCTAGGCATAAGATGTCTTTTGCTTTTCCACTAATTTTATTGGTGACTGCTGTCACATACATCGCATATAATTGCGGTGGAATTTTATCTTTAAAGAGGTTCAGCGTATTTTCCGCTGTGTTGAGCCATGAAGACAATTGTTTTCTGTTGCCTTCAAAAGATTGTAAAGATTTGATGGGATCTGGAATTCTGAAAAAGTCCCCAATCGGAACTTCTCCGGAATTTACCGCTACTGGGTTTCCTCCGGCCGGAGCGGTGGTTAATTGTTCAAGCTGACTCTGTTTAGCTTGAAGGCTGGTAATAGCTGCCATCATCTGGGCGAGCTGATTCGAAATTTCTTCCATTTTTAATGGGTTATTATCTTCGTCGTCAGAGGTTTCTGATGAATTCTCTGAAAATTTTCTCCTGCGAAAAAAATTATCTCTGTTTTTGCGGGTTGCTTTTGGCATAAGGTATGTTCACTTTGTGAATCTTTGTACCTGACCTACACTATTATGCAACAAGTGGTGCTATTATAAGTGAAACAAAGCTAACGCTGTGTCTGGTTTCACTTGACTCGCTTGCGCATTAGTGGTTTCAAATTGCGGGGGGAATGAATTTGCGTTCTCTTAGAACTCGTAAACTCGGTTTAAATTTGCGGGGGGAATTAATTTCCGTTCTCTTAGAACTCGAAAATTTGTTCAACTGCGACAAAAGTTTGTCACAGACGTGGGTAACACTTTTTCTTTTCACTTAGATAAAAAAGGTTCTACTCACGGTTTTTGCTTGTCGTGTCCTAGGTGGTTCGCGGTTGAACGTTGCTGTTTGTTCAGGTGCTGTGAGCCGGGGGGTCCTCAATTCGATACGACGGATGAAATCCTTAAGTCGACGATGCTGACGCGGAACCGCTTCCTGTGCAGGTTATTAATCTGAACTACCACTGTTTGTAAACTCACTAGTCACTTCAACCGTTTCCGGACGGCTGCGCCAATTATGAATCCAAGTCGCACTGGAACATAAAAAAAAGATTTATTTCACGATCACTACTGTTACATCGATCACTTCTAACTAAGAACTGCCCAAATAATTAATATTAATCCCTATTTATAACCTACGTTATGCTAACTATGCTATTTTATGTGCCTGCCTATTTGGAACAACAGTGACATCGGCTGATCGGGTCTGAAGTTCAGGAATTCTGCTGATGGTGCTTGATTGGTTACCGAGTGGCATCGGTTGCTGGTGTCTGAAGTCCAGGGGTTATGCTGACGGTGCATGTTCGGTTGCCAGGCCATGGTTTCCTGCTGACTGGCTGTTGGTTCTGGTGCGTGTTGTATCATAACTATATATCCACACATTGTTTGCTTCCTGTGCTTAGTAAAAAGCCGGAATAGATTGTGTGTCTATATCTACTACGTCCTCGTTGGGTGGGCTGTCTTGGTTGTACTTCAAAAGTGCAGGTAAGTTGGTTTGTGCTGTGTGGGTTTGGTGCGTTCCCGGTCCGGTTTTTGGTTTAATTTATGTTTTATTTGTTGTTATAAGATAGTTTGTGAATTATATAATTTTTTTTTTTTTTTTTTGTTGATTAATTCTTTTTAGGGAAAGAAAAGTTGGTTAATAAGAAGGTTTGGGTATTTTTTTTTAGGGGGGGGCGGGATGATGATGATGATATGTACTACCACCCATTGTAGCACGGAAACTAAGTCCGACAGCAATGGGCTCTCCCCTCTGTTAGACTTGATCAAGCTTTAATAACCACTGATTATCCTAATCATGCCGTTGTATGAAGGGCCAAAAAGGAGTTGGGTGGATCGATATGCAACATCACTTATACGTATCCACAGGGATATAAAGAATCTCCTTCCAACAACAAGACTGAACAATTGGTCAAAAGAGCAAGCTATCTAACATGAGGATGCCCCAATGGGCGGGGAGAAGAGCCCGCCCTCTATTCACAAACTGTTAGCAATGGGGAGTTGGCATTCCCACTCTCCCCATCCAGAGTGCTTCAATCGGGTGCCCTGATGGTCCCTCCCATTCCCATGAAATATTTATATAATAGTGTATATATGTATATGTAAATGAAAAATACTACAAGCACTCGTATCTATTATATGATATTCATTCGGTTGATCCTGAAATGCAAGAAATGTTGTAAAGTGTTAAAGTGGCGCTTAAGCACGTTTTCGTTCGTTTTCAGCGATAGCAGCAATTCACCAAAATCTTGATTTGAGGTATCCTGAAAAAGTTTGTTAAATCTATTGAAATTTTACAAAACTAACATTTATACATTTTAGTTTACTGTTGCCATGGTCACTATTTGCTACTTGATGCTGATTTTATAACAGCAATCCGCTTTTATGTTTGCTGATTTAATAGTTATTGCTACCGAGTTAGGAATGGGAAGATTTAATCGGAAGGGAGTTTAAGATAAATGGGCAAAAAAAAACAATAAGTAATGTTTATATCATCTATGAAGTAAAATCAATAAAATAATATTACCAAATATACTGATATTGTATGTTATGATGAAGTAATGACAAAGATTAAATGTAAAATCAAACACTAGCCAAATGGCACACCGCGCTGCATGAATCAGCTCAGCTCAGAATTGGTAAAAAGTCCATTTGCAAACCGGAAATGAAAAATACATTCAGCAATAAGTGCCAAAGCCTACCACAGAATCCGTAATTTTCAAAAGCCTACCACAGCTGTAATTTTCTGCGTCATATACTGGACATATATGGAATGCTAGATGTCATAAAATGAAGGGATATTTCGTGTTTAAGCCAGATACCGCCTAAATCAGGTTTTTTGTATGAAAATGTGAAGGGTATGATATGATGGAAATAATACGATGTTGTAAAGAAATACTACATAATGTACATATAATAATTAAATGCCGCTATTTACCTCTTCGGCTGCGATGTTAGATGATTGAAACTCTAAAATAGCGAAAATTCCAACGTGATATAATGAAATAAAATTGATCGCCTGGCCTCCTAGCAAAATAGCTAAGAAAATATAGGCAAATAAATTTCATATGAGTATGATTACTGCCCAAAAACGGAAACTCAAAAAATCCAAAACAATTTTTTTTTTTTTGTAGAATTTGTCGTATATATTCCTCTCTCTAAAAAAAAGGTAAAAACCATCCAATCTTTTCAAATACATAACGTGAGTTAGGTGGACCAAAACTTACAACGATGCAGATGCGATGCTGAAAATAGCATAACAAAATATTGTGAAGGGATGTTATAATATAAAATGATAATAACAATTATATTTGTAATGTCTGCATGTCTGCTGATCGTGCTGCAATTGTAGACGGACTTGCATTATCATAGCCACGGGGGAAGAAAACAATTCAAACCCATTACACAATACCCGGGAATTCTATGGATGATCTGAGATTATATACCGTATAAACGAGCACTCGAGCGTTGTTCTTTGTACAAACCATTCCATTTCCGGAATATCTCGTGATACGGATCACATAGAATGTTGCTGTCTTCAGCATATTTATTCAGTAGGCCAAGGCCTTTACATTGGCTAACATTTTAGGATTTTCTCACTACGCAGCGATTGTGTACTAAATATTTTCAGGAATATGCTATATCCTAGTATCATGACCATATAAAATGTTTCTGTCTTAGATAATGTTGTTCAATCGAAGAAAACCTTTTAAATGGTGATCAGTAGTTCACAATATTTCCACAAGGAGTGCTGGTGTCCTAATTATTTTCAGAAATATGTTAAATCTTGGCACCCTGACCAGATAGAATGTTTCTGTCTTGGACAATGTTGTTCACTAGGTCATGACCTTTTGAATGCTGACTAAAGTCACTGCTATAGCTGCTATAGCAGTTCAAAATTTTCCCGCTACACGGCGATAGTGTGCCAATGTATTTCCTGAAGGTGCCATACCTGAGGATCCTGATCATTTGGAAAGATGGTGTCTTCGGATAAGTTTTTCAGTAGAACGATCTCTTTAAGGAAAAAAATCATTCTAAAACATAAATATAACAAAGCCTAGCGTGGGATTTGAACACTAGTCCCTGGCGCGAAAGGTTTGTAGCTTCTTTGCTAAGCCAACTCCGATTGTTGTGAAGTATACTCTTAGTATCTATAATATGCTTCCGGTTGGCAGTAAATCCACAATCTTGTACAACTAATTCATATTTATGAGAAAACAGAACACGTTTTACAAAACATGGTAGGTGTTATGTAATTTCAACAGAATTTAGAACTACCCACAACATCTTGTCCTGTTCATGTTTTATAAATGTATGGAACGATGTTTTCAAGAACAACGATAAAGTATAAATCACTTCCAGCAGTGAAAAAAGTATTTTTAGCACAATCGTTAGTCAGATTGATAAAAAGAATATGAGAGATCCAACCCGATCCGAACCAGGCATTCATTGAAATACATTTATAAAACAAACATATATTAATCATTGTAAAAAGAAGTTTTGTGTGTTTTGGGGGATGGGGGAAAAAAAATTTTTGAGTCAGGGGTTTTGGGGGGGGGGGATTAAAGGGCGAACACGAAATTATTGCGACACCGAAAATGTCATGCCAATTTTCTTATAATGTTTAGAATCAAACCAAAATTTTAGGGTAGTTTTATACATATATTTACTTCAAAAATCAAAAGAAAAGTTAATCGATGGAGCCTTGAGTGTAAAATTGAACGCATTTTCGCTTGATGCCCTCCATCAAAGTCTTTACAGTGTCATCCGGTACCAGTTTCTCAGTTTTTTTTTCCATTTTCTTAACATGTCCTTCTCGTCTTTGACTGTCTTCTTGCTCTTCCGAAGTTCCCGCTTCATCATTGCCTAGTACTGCTCCACCGGGCGCAGCTCCGGACAGTTTGGCGGATTCATGTCCTTTTGGAATAAAATGGACAGAATTGGCCTCATACCACTCCAGGACACTTTTAGAATAGTGGCATGATGCCAAATCTGGCCAAAATAGCGGAGCTTCGTCGTGCTGCTGCAAGAACGGCAAAAGGCGCTTCTCGAGGCACTCAGATTTGTAGATCTCGCCATTTACTGTGCCCTTTGTCACGAAAGGCTCACTCCTCAGTCCGCAAGAGCAGATGGCCTGCCAAATGAGATATTTGGAGGCGAACTTCGACATTTTCTTCTTCTTAAATTTGTCGTCCACATAGAACTTGCTCTTGCCGGTGAAAACTCCAACCCCGGAATTTGCTTAAAATCGGCTTTTATATACGTTTCGTCGTCCATCACACAGCAGCCATATTTTGTCAGCATCTTCTCGTAGAGCTTCCGTGCCCGAGTTTTCGCCGTCGATTGTTGCCGCTCATCGCGGTTTGGGAAGTTCTGTACCTTGTATGTATGTAGTCCAGCTCTCTTCTTTGCATTCTGGACGTAGCTCTGCGACATGCCGATCTTTTTAGCCAAATCACGGCTTGAGACGTTGGGATTTGCTTTAATCATCCGCTTCACCTTTCCCTCCGTCTTTTTGTTCTCCGGTCCCGGTTTTCTTCCAGCTCCTTTGCCGTGGTCCAACGTCAACCGCTCCTGGAACCGCTTCAACACTCTGGAGACGGTTGAATGGTGAATGTTCAACATTTTTCCCAACTGCCGGTGCGACAGGTCAGGAAATTCCAGGTGTTTGGAAAGAATTTGTTCTCTCTACTCGCGTTGGTTCACCTCCATTTTCGTTGAATCGAAAAACACGACTTCGAGTTTGACAGCATGTAAACAATACACATCAATGAGAAAGTGTGCAAAATTTGGTTAATTTTTACCCAATGGTAAAAAAGTTATGCCCTGTTGAATGTGTCGCAATAATTTCGTGTTCGCCCTTTAACTGGTCAAGGACAATCTGACTCCAACGATGTTCATTTTTGTGTCCGAGAAAGAAAACCGAAAAATCCTTCTTTCCTCATTTTCTCACGAAAAACCTTAAACAAACCCCACACCCACCTTATAAATAGGGGCCACAATACTGCATCGACTTCAGCGTCAGCGTCAACTTTGAAATTATTCAAAATTAACGGACTGACGCAACGTCGATGTAGAGATGTCAGTGGAAAACGAACTTGACGCGGTTGAACTCCTCTGTCGAAACTGAGGGTGACAGCTTAAGGTTTTTTGACGTATACACTCAATTCTATTTTTACGCAATTTTGATTCAGGCATTCATGCAGGATAGATACAATATTTTTAATATCAGCAGATTTTTGTTTGATTTTTTGTGGTTTTTTTAAGCATGTCGCAATATTTCATGTTGTATATTTCCAAAACATTGATTATTTCCAAATAAACATATGTGTCCGATGGCAAATTATGATTCCTGGGCCAATTTTAACCAAAAGATATACACAGAATTAAGTATTACCCTCTTCGAGTTTTTTAAAAGTTATTTTTTAACTCAAGAAACATTTGTGTTTTCCCTGTTCAAAACTTACTCTTGATTTTCCATCAGCCACAAGTGGTGTTCCCAATTGTACATGCAGTGACCAACAATTTACTCTTCACCATCAGGACAATCGGATAAATTGGTAGAATGAATTTTTGGTACCCAGTATTGGAAACTTTATGTATATCCAATTGGATGTATACCTGAATAGCATACTTTATATAAATGCGCTGTCATATTACAAAGAGGATAAGTTGGTAATCATTTGTGATAAAAAGTACTATTAAAATGTCTACAAGATTTCCCAAGTGTTGTAAACTATTTCCTGGCGCACCTGAAACTCAATTGGGTGCAAAGCTCGTTTAGACACGTCAATGTCAATTTGTGATTCGTGTCAATTATTCATCAATGTCACATCACATTAAAATCTATAACTATGCACAATTAGTTAAAGAACCACAACCATCTGGGTCAACGAACTATCCTGAAGAGGTACGGTCAGCTACATCAATAGCATCAGCTTCGTCTCAGGAAAGCGTTACATCAAATTTCTCCATTCTACATAACGTTGAATTGTTTAACGCTGGAATGGTTGGGAAAGCTTACTGCCGAAAGAAATACATGGAAATTAGAGAAGGATTACGTAAACATATTTTTGGTTTCCAGTCAGACGGGGACCAGACTCAACTGAAGCAAAACGCTGCAGATTTCAACGAAATGATCTCACAATTTCAGGAAAAAATTAACAATTCAGAGTGCACGAGAGATGACTAATTGAAGATTTTGTAACTGTTGTCAAAATCATGGAGCATTCAGAATGTATTGAAGTATTTTGACGTACCTTTATATCTGGTGAAGCAAGCCCGGGACTTCACTGTAGAGAAAGAAATCCTTCCAACTCTGAATGATAGGATTGGTCACGGTTTGGACTTGGAGGAAAAGAACGAAATTCAACAGTTCTTTGAATCAATGATTTTGTAAGCAGAGCCATGCCAGGGTAAAATGATTTTGTTTCTTTCATGAAAAATGGTAAATACGTTCAAAAACGATGACTTCTTTGTTCATTCCTAGAAGCATACATAAGTTTCAAAGAAAATAGTAGACATATTGTGGGCTTCAGCTCCTTTGCCGCATAACGCCCACAGCATTGTAAATTACTCGGAAGCTCTGGTTCACATAAAATTTGCGTTTGTATCATCCATGAGAATATTGAATTGATACATGCCCTGAAAAAATATACGTTCGATACTGACTCAAACCTATACATGGATAAAATATTATGCACTACAGAAACTAGACCAAAACTTTGTTATCTTCGCGATTTCTTTTTGTTTACAAACATGAAAAAATGGCTTGGCGGACAGCGATTCACGTCAATCGTGGAAGTCAGTACAGCAACAGAGGTCTATTTTGCGGAATTCGACATATAATATTTTTTTATGGATTGAAGAAGTATCGATAATCTAGATATATTGAGTAGAAAGGAGACCATATTGAGAAATAAATCATAATAAGGTCAAAAACATAACGACTTCTTGCCTAACACAGGTACGTCTCATTCAACCCTCGTATTAACTTACATTCTCTTAAATATGTTTTGGAAACTTATTTTTTTATTATTTCAAGGATTTAAATGTTTTGTTAAACAATAAAAGCGAACTAATTAGAGATTCTCGTGAGCTTAAAGTACCGACGAGGATGCAATTCAACCTGTGCACGTATTCCATAAATTCTTACCACGTAAGGATATTCAACCGAAATTAAACGATAGGAACGGAGAGAAACAGGACTTTCCCGTTTCAGTAAGACACATAATGCCAATAAAAGAGGAAACCTACCGCAATTCTGAACCGCATCCTTCCAGACTGGTGGCTAGCCTCGGAGCACGCAGGCACGTCGTCTGACATTACCATATGCGTCTTCCGAATATCAATTCGGCATCATGTTCTACTGCTGCGAATGTGGCGGTGACATTGCAAACCGGTTAACTTTGCCGGTTGGACGGAAAGCATTCTTTCTCGCCGGATTTGGAACTGTCGAGTCGATTTGATTCGCAATGCTCTTGTTATGTAGGTAACAGAATGTGCACATACTTCGTTTGATGACACGTACCTGTACCTACTACATATCATGCGCTCCAAAATGTGAGGGGCGAATGGAAAGAGTGGCGCATATGGCAGCAGACGACATAATCTTGGTATGATAAATGATTCGCTTGAAATTATAATACGACACAGTACGCCGAATGTTCAGAATCCAGTCGGAGACAAGAGAAAAATGAAGTAAGGACACTTGGAGTAGCATATGAAAACGAACAACTGACAAATTCCGGTGAATTGTCACCAACAAGAATGATAAGGGCTTGAATAGGTGAATGCTTTGGAATTTCAGACAGAATTGTTTTTAGAAGTCAGACAGTGTAATCCATCGGACGGTGCTGAACTCAGCACCTCACAATGTGAACGAGTACCTTGTTGTGACCATAGGCGGGTATAAACATAAATTCAAATCCAGACTTCATGAACGAGGGTAAGCGAGCGTGAGAATGGCTCCTGATAGCATTAGCATGCCTCTTTGTGTTCCAGTTGAAGGCAAGCAGCAGTAGTAATGGTTTTCATACGAGAAAAGCAGATGTCACTATCCAGCTTTGATATAGGATGTCAAAAGTATCGCTACCCTGCGGTTGTAGTTGTCACGTTTTGAGTCGGATTGTTTGAGCTCGGAGGATAAATTTGCTACTATTACAAAATGTCGTTCTTTGTGTAACTTAAAGTGACAGTGACAGCAAATTCACAACCAACCAGCCATTCGAATGGCATTCTTGCAAATAATTAAATTTCTTTCAAAGTAACGTGTCTGCATACCAATTTTTCATAATATAAAGCGCTTCTTTTAAGTCTACGCATTAAAAGTTCAAAGAAGCGAACTTTTTCACTCGTTTGCGTTCTTTTGTCGATGAAATGATTCCCTTTAAGCTCACCCCAGAAACAGTGCCTGTTTGGCAGTGTAACAATTCTCATAAATATTTATTGCGACAGTAATGCTTCAGCATGATTGTTGTTGATGCTTTCATCGCAAACGGTAAGAGGCAGAAGGTATTAGAAGTATGTTAGTTATTTTAGCAGCCTTTGCTGATACTAGTCTGGCACTGTTAACGTATGTGTGCTTCTTATATTCGGTAAATTGGTTGATGGTCGATTATCAAAAAATATTTTCTTTGATATTGATGCCGATAAAAATCTTTCCATTTATTCTTTTACCAACGGCATCTGTTCATCTCTCACATCTGCTCAGGTCTAAAGGGTGATACGGTCAAAATTTGGTCAAGGGAAAACGCGTGTAAATCGGTGAAATCGTTTATTTAAAAAATCAAATTAAATTTCTTTTTCAAGTTCAATTAGTATAAAATTCAGGAAAAATATTCAGTTAGGCTTCCGCTTTTCCAAATCCGAATTGCCGGGCCTTACGCTTGACCCCTGCCATCAGATTTTGTACAGCCACCTTGTCCACCTTCTTCGCCGCAGAAAGCCAGTTTGCCTTGAACTGCTGCTCGTCCTTAGCAGTTTTTTTTGGTCTTCTTTAGGTTCCGCTTGACAATAGCCCAGTATTTCTCAATTGGGCGGAGCTCTGGCGTGTTGGGAGGGTTCTTGTCCTTGGGAACCACCTGCACGTTGTTGGCGGCGTACCACTCCATGGCCTTTTTACCGTAATGGCAAGATGCCAAATCCGGCCAAAACAGTACGGAACAACCGTGTTTCTTCAGGAAAGGCAGCAGACGTTTATTCAAACACTCTTTCACGTAAATTTCTTGGTTGACAGTCCCGGAAGCTATGAAAATGCTGCTTTTCAAGCCACAGGTACAGATGGCTTGCCAAACCAGATATTTCTTTGCGAACTTTGACAGTTTCGTGTGCTTGAAAATATCTGCTACCTTTCTCCTTCCTTTTGCCGTATAAAACTCCTGTCCCGGAAGCTGCTTGTAGTCGGTTTTGACGTAGGTTTCGTCGTCCATTACCACGCAGTCAAACTTCGTCAGCATCGTCGTGTACAGCCTCCGGGATCGCGCTTTGGCCGTCGTATTTTGTTTATCATCGCGATTTGGAGTCACTACCTTCTTGTAAGTCGATAGTCCGGCTCGTTTTTTGCCTCGATGCACGGTTGTAGACGATACACCCAGCTTATTTGCGGCATCTCGGAGAGATAGGTTAGGGTTTCGCTTGAAACTACCGGCAACTCTCTTTGTCGTCTCAGCGGCTTCCGGTTTTCGATTTCCCCCGATCCAGACTTCCTGGCTGTCGACAAACGTTCCCCAAACACTTTAATTACATTTGTAACGGTTGATTTGGCAACTTTTAGCGATTTTGCCAACTTTGCGTGCGAGTAGCTCGGATTTTCGCGATGCGCGAGCAAAATTTTGATACGCTGCTCTTCTTGCTTGGACGGCATTTTGACAACTGAAGAGTGAATTCCAAAATCAAAATAGGAGCAACATTTTCTACACACACACACCTTCGAAGTGAGGGGTGTTCAGGTGTTTTTTAAATGCAAAATTGAAAGAAATACGTCAAGTTGATATTGACCAAATTTTGACCGTATCGCCCTTTAAAATACAGACTATAGTTTCGACCGATAGCAAAGGCGAGCACATTTGGTGTCCCGCAACAACACGCTCCGTTCATCATCGAGCTGGCCACCACAAATACAGTGTTATTCTTCCATCCGTTCGATTCCGACACCCCGTGATAATAAAGATAAATGAGCAGTAAAATTTATCTTTATTGGTTTGACCTCTAATCAAGACAAGTTAGCCTTTTTACCATCTACCGGGTGGGACGAACCTAGTGCCTTCTATCGATTAAGAAGGAGAATGGGGACAGCTTTCGTGAATTTTTCATTTGACCTCTCATCGGTTGTTTATACGATTCCGCAAGGGAAACGTTGTCGGTGAATGATTGAGTCACTGAATGATTGATCGATGATTTAATATTGCTTCACTCTTCAAAGATGTCTTTGTTGTCTACATCTTAGATTCATTGAAAAAAGCATCCCATCTCCAGAAGGATTTGGATTAAAATACACCAAACCCTTACTCTGCAAAGATGATGAATAAATACAAATAAATACAAAAATAAAAATTGAGTCTTGGTAGTCAATCTGTGTGGCTCTAGCGACAAAGATAAAATGATTATATGAATGAACTACGCGACACTTGCTAAGAGGTCGAGTACAAAATTTAGTAATAGATTTTAACGAATGCAAAGATTAGTGATAGATTTGGGCAAGAAATGGGAAAAAGAAGTCATCGTTCACGAAGATGATCAAACTTGGAAACCGATTGGCCCACCAAGCAAAGCAGCATATTGAAACAGAGCCGTCAAATTGCAACACGGGAAAAACTCTGTAGAATATTATCCATTGGGTATTTTCTCTTGAAAATTTGGGTACAAGTAGTTTGGAGTGTTTTTTGTTGTTGTATTTTTATCGCTGTCAGTTTTTTCTAAAATTGGAGAACATGGCGTCACCCGAAAAGCAACATCGAAAATTGATTTTGCGAAAGCACCTGGAAAATCCTCAACTCTCTCATCGGGACATCAGAAACCAACTCGGAACCGGGCAGTCAACGGTGAGTCATGTGATTAAACGTTACTACGAAACTCTGAGCATCGAATTCAAATATCGGAGCGAGTAGTCGTATTTTTCACTGCGGTTTGAGAATCAATTGTTATCTGAATAGTGTTGAAGATAATTGTTTGGCTGAAACAAGGTTCATCTGCCTATTGTTACACTGACCTTGAGTCAATATATCGAAATCGATACGTAATACAAACAGAATAATGGAATCTCGCAACATTCACACTAACTGTGTCAAGGTCCAGTTCGGACCTAAAACGAAAATGTCAACGGACAAAGAGGTTTTTGGCTTCTTTCGGAAGCGCGAATGGTCACCGGAGTCGCTTTGTGCGATGTTTCGAGAGCCCAGGAAGTATAGTGTATATGTTAAATTCCAAACAGAGGACCTGATGAAGACGAGGCTACTGAAATGTCCACCGAGCGACACGTTCGCATATGACAACGGCGAGACGGTTCAGGTCTCATTTGCAACGACCAGCGGTGACTTCCGATACGTACGTCTTTTTGGACTACCAGTCGAGGTCGATGAGAAGCACGTAGCCACCGTGCTGTCCAAAAACGGTAAGATTCATCACATGATCCGAGAAAGATTTGGTCAAGATACTGGTTATATATATCCGAGAAAGATTTGGTCAAGATACTGGCGTGCGTGGTGCACATATGGAGATTTCCACTGCCATTCCATCTCATCTACACGTACAACACTTCCAAGTTCGCGTGTTTCATGAGGGTATGCAGAGCAAATGTTTTACCTGCGGTAGTCCAGAACATGTCAAGGCAAGTTGCTCGAAGAGAACATCGGTCTCCAACCGCCTGAGACAGAACGAATCTGGTTCAACGTCCTATGCTGGAGCTCTGTTGGGTATGTTGGTCAATCAGAAGCCAGGAACGTCTGGGACGCGGGATAAATCAACAGAAGAGGAAAAGCTCAAGCTCACGTGGAAGGGGAGAGTGGAACTTTGGTTGTTGAGCTTGCAACGTCAGCTACAACCGCTACGCAATTCAACGAGACAGCAAAGCACAATGGACGGAAAAGTGAAAAGTTTGGCTAAAACTGTTTTTATTGTTTTATTCGGAAGATTATACCTCCCAAACACTATACTAGGCAATCGATTCATTTTTGGGACCGTCCTTAAATAACGTGGACAGTTTAGAGGGGTCGTTCATATACCAAGTGGACACAATTTTTACAATTTCAGACATCTCCTTCCCATGCGTGTTCATATAATTTAAAAAAAAAATTGTATAGACCGTGGGCATTGGGAGACCTCCACCCTCCACCTTTCTGTCCACGTGGTATATAGGCGGCCCGAACGAACTAAAATTAAGGGAAGTTGTAGCTCTTTTGGACACGGTGAACAAATAATGAGAAATTTTCTTACTTTTATCAATCAACTCATAATGCAGAGTGATAAATTAAATTGAGATAACTTTGTAAATAACCAATTGTAGATAACAAATCTTTTGAGCACTATTGAAAAACGGGTTTTAAATTGTTTAAACACTCTCAACATTGTTTTTTTTTGCTCTTAAATCATTTTCGGATTAAAAAAAATTCAAAATTATAAGTTTGATACATATCAGTACCAGCCCTTCAATTCACAAAAGTTCCAATAAACGACTATCATACATGTTAGTCATCACAATCCTCTTCGTCTGACAAATCAAATTCTTCAATTTCATCCAAAATCTCATAAAATAATTCCATTGGATCTTCTTCAATGTCATTATTTGGCATTTGATCATCATCCAATTGCAGCAAAATGTCCTGCACACGTTTTGGCAATAACTTATGCGTTCTTTTACGCATTCTTTCCTCCAAATATATACTAGATACTGCCGGATCACTTGTAATAAACGAAAACGAATGAAAACGTCTTTGAGATTGTTAAATTCGATGATTGATGTGCGTGTCTCAACCGATATTACCTGATAAACTTATTTTTAGCTTCAGCTGCTTCCTCAGACAACTGTCTCCCAGGTAGCGGCATCTTCCTCAAAATATATCCGCCGTGGATGAGAACCTTATGTAAAGTTGGTGTCATTGGCTTCCAGTCGTATTGTGCAACGTACAACTTAGCGGTCTCATCGCAAAGCTTTTCAAACTTTGAGATATTCAACGGCATCTGACAAGCTAGCGATATTCGTCAACTTCAAGAATTTCAGCGGGTTTCTTCGGATTTTCAAAAGCTCGCCTTGCAACATTGCCTATGAAATTTTAAAAAGATGGTTAAAATATATTAGAAACACTCAACTTAATTACTAAGTAGTACTTGTTGCTCCTGATGGCCGTGGTAAATCGAGTCTTAGGTGTAGTTCGCTCCAAAATCGATCCGGAATCGCCTTTTTGCGTTCTGCTACTATTTTCTTATTTTCTTCACCTCGTACCTTCTCTTTTACCGGCAACTTATGAGAAATCTTAATAACAACATCCAAAAGCCTCATCCACAGATGAAGAACGGAGAAACCTTTGTTCAGCATATCTTCATTTATTGGGAAATTCCTAGCTTGCTGCAAATTGTTCATTTTAGATGGCGGGCATTCACAAATGTAGCATACTGAGCTTGATTTAACATCCGAGATGTTAGAGACATTTTCCATCCAGCATTGTCAGAAAAAAATCGCACGATTTTACATGAAGTAGGTATCAAGTTGTAAATTTCAAGCTCAAATTCCTCCTTCGTTCGTCTAGTCAGTTCGGCTGATTCTTGTGATCAATGAACTCATATTGACTCTGAATGATCCTAGTGATAGTTTGATCAACTAGGTTTTGCAATGGTACACTTGCGTGCGTTTCATCAACCGATACGTTTTTCGGCCGGCAGGCTTTTTTAGCATCCGAAACCTTATCGTATGATGGCAAAAATTTGTGTCCGTGTGCTAACGCTGCATTCCTAATTTTGAGATACTGTGCTTTTGTAAGCTCGCATTCCACCAGAAGAGCCAAAGCAGCAGGTCATTCCAGTTCGAACAAGCGACACGTACGGTCGTGTTTTTCGCTCTCTCGTAAAAAAGTTTTTCCCGTTTTCCCCCCCTCGTCCGATTTCTCGCGATTGCGCGTCCGGTTCGTGATCTATCGCCAGCGCTTGCTAAGTTATTAGCGGTAGCAAGCCAGAAGAAAGTGTTGCAAGGTTGTGAAAATTTTTTCCACTCGACCTGTTGCCGTGGCAATGGGTCGAAAAAATCAACACGTGGTGACATCCACGCCAGCGACATCAGCTCCTGAAGCCATACCGAATCCAAGCAGCTGCAAGCGGCAACGAAATGACGACGCCGATTCATCGGATCCCAACGCCCGATTACTAGCGAGCAATCGGTTTGCTGCGCTCCCGGTACAGGAGGTACCGAAAAAAGTTAAAATCCCGCCGCTTTTCACCACGTCAAGAGACATCGCTGCCCTTAGGACGGAGCTTGCAGCGATTAAAGTTAATCCGCTGTACAAGCTGTGCAGTACGGGCACGAAGATAATGTGCTCGACGGAGGCTGACTACCGTGCTGTTGGCGGTCACCTAGTCGCCAAGCAACATGAGTTCTACACTCACGACGCACCCGGAAACAAGCCGCTGAAGGTGATTCTGCGTGGCCTTCCAGAATTCACTCCGGAGGAAATAGTCGCTGAGCTGCACGCGGCGGCTCTGAAACCGGTGAAGGTGTTCCCAATAAGACGCCAACAACAGGGAAATCATCGGGACCAACTCTATCTGGTCCACTTAGAGAAGGGTTCCGTCACGATGGCGGACCTGTTGAAAACACGGGCACTTTTCAACGTCATTATTGAGTGGGACCGGTATCGCCCGAGGCAACACGACGTGACACAGTGCGGCAAGTGTCTGGCATTTGGTCATGGGACCCGAAACTGCCACATGAAACCCCGGTGTGGAAAGTGTGCCGGAGCGCACGCAACTATCGATTGCGCCCCGATGGATGAAGGTGCCCCATCAAAGTGCGCCAACTGTGGCGCTAACCACGAAGGCGTCAACCGAGCCTGTCCCAAACGAGCGGAGTATTTGGCCATCCGCAAGAAGGCGTCCACCAAGTCTCGGCCTGGTCAACGCCGCCAACCACCTCGAATGGACGAGGAGAATTTCCCAACGCTCCGGTATCAAGTGCCCGAATCTGCCGCCAGTTCCATTGAACCATCGCCATGCAAACCGCCCGTCAGCATCCGTTCAGCAACGATTCGCGGCTGCCGCCGCCGCCCCCATGCCGGCTCCTCCTCCAGGCTGGGGCAATCCGAGTTGCAGTACCTCCACCCAACCACCCGTCGATGGACAGCTCTATGACACGGAGCAAATGGTCGAGTTCGTCCAAGAGCTTTACCGCCAACTACGTTCCTGCCGCTCGAAGGAGGAACAGCTCAAAGCCGCCACATCCGTGACGATGAAATTTATTTTCAAGTATGGACCGTAATCGCACCATCAGCATCCTCAATTGGAATGCTTGTTCCATCCGGAACAAAACAATCGAGCTCGGTGACTTCCTTAATAGGAAGGTCATCGACATCGCCATTGTCACCGAGACACATCTCAAGCCGGAACTCAGCGTTTCCATCCCAGGATACCGGATTGTGCGCCTTGATCGTAGCAGCTCTAGTGGAGGAGGAGTGGCGATCGCCCTGCGCTACAACATGAACTGCCATCTGCTGCCGAGTTTTCAACTGCAGACCATCGAAGCCATCGGAATCGAGGTTGAAACCACCGTCGGCCCTATCACCATCATCGCGGCCTATTGTCCCAAACAAGCCAGCGCCGCTAACGGAACAACAACGGTCCTAAGGAACGATATTCGCAAGCTAACTCGGAGGCAGGGGCAGTTCATCATCGCCGGCGACCTAAATGCGAAACACGAAACCTGGGGGAACACCCGGCGCAACCGGAACGGAATAATACTGCAGGAAGACCTGGATGAGGGCCATTACACCGTCCTGGGCCCGGATACTCCCACCCGGTTGAGCAGATCCGGGGTCCATTCGACAATCGACATCTTCCTCACCAACATGGGGAACAACATCGCCCAGCCGGTAGTACACCAGGAGCTCAGCTCGGACCACTATCCGGTGGTGGCCGAAGTTGGCTCCTCGATCAACCGGCATCGAATCACCAGACGGAACTACTATCGCGTCAGTTGGGAGAGGTTCCGACAACACGTTGACGACAACATCGATTTCGACATGCACCTTGATTCGGTTGATGACATCGAACGGCAGCTGCAGAGCATCGAGCAAGCGATCTCCCAGGCCCGGGAGCAACATGTACCGGTGATTGATCAGGTGAGCAACTCTGTACCCATTGATAGACCCACTAAAGATTTAATACAATTGCGAAACGCCATCCGAAGGCAATACCAGCGAACTGGTTTGCCAACGCTAAAAAGTCACTGTAATCGAGTGACAAAAATTATTAAGGCCAGAATGGTGGACCTTAAAAATAACAATTTTGCCGACAAGATCCGCTCTCTCCCAGACTGTGCAAAGCCGTTCTGGAAGTTGACAAAAATTTTAAAAACTAAGCCAAGGCCCATTCCACCGTTGATCCCACTAGACAGCAATGGCTCTAAGGATCGCTTGATAACTCCTGCAGAAAAGGCTGCTGAGATAAGTCAACACTTCGTCAGCTCCCACAATCTCGGACAAAACATCGTCAGTCCACACGAAGCTGCCGTTAGCGCGCTTATAAACAACATCGATATAAGTCCCAACGACTTCTCGGAAGAGTTAGAGATCTCAGCTGACGAATTGTTGACCGATATCAAAGCGACTAAGAACATGAAGGCCCCAGGTTTCGACAACATCATGAACTTGGAGCTCAAGCAATTGAGCCCCCAGTTCTATGTCCATCTGGCGTTGATTTTCAACCAATGTCTCCGACTTAGCTACTTCCCCTCGTGTTGGAAGTCAGCTAAAGTCATACCCATCCAGAAACCTGGGAAAGATCCTTCATGTTCTAGGAGCTATAGGCCCATCAGCCTTCTCTCAGGACTATCCAAGCTGTTTGAGAAAGCGATCCACCGTCGGCTTCTTTCATCTGCCGACGAGCTCAACATCTTGCTCGACGAACAATTTGGCTTTCGACGTGGTCGGTCAACAATCCACCAACTCAATCGAGTCATCAACATCCTCAGGCGGAACAAGTCTGTTTCGAAATCATCTGCCATGGCACTTCTCGATATCGAGAAGGCCTTCGATAATGTGTGGCACGATGGCCTGGTGTACAAGCTAAAACAATACAATCTTCCTATCTTCTTGGTGAAGATAATTAAAAATTATTTGTCGGACAGGACATTCCGTGTTTCGCTGCATGGTGCAGTTTCCGATGCGCAAGAAATCTCCGCCGGCGTTCCGCAGGGAAGTATACTAGGTCCACTTCTGTTCAACCTTTTCACCTCGGACATACCCCCGCTCCCGGAAAATGGATCTCTATCGTTGTTCGCCGATGATACCGCAGTCGTCCACAATGGTAGGGTAATAAGAGCGCTTACAGCGAAACTGCAGCGAAGCCTGAATGTTCTGTCAGAATACTTCACCGAATGGAAGATCTGTATCAACGCGGCGAAGACCCAGGTCATCCTGTTTCCACACTCCAACTCTCCCAAACTTGTTCCGCCTGAGGATTGTAAAATAAGCCTGAACAACACAACGGTGGAATGGGCCAAATCAGCTGTCTATCTTGGCATTACCATAGACAGCAAGCTTATTTTCAGGGAACAGGTTGACAAAACTGTCACAAAGTGTAACGTTCTGTTGAAGCTACTGTACCCATTGATTAACAGAAGGTCTACATTATCTCTGAAAAACAAGCTTGCTGTCTACAAGCAAATCATACTTCCAGTCATCGAGTACGGCATGCCAATCTGGGAGAGTTGCGCAAAAACACATCACCTGAAGCTCCAGCGTGTTCAAAATAAGTTCCTCAGGATGATTCTGAACACCCCTCCGAGGACAAGAACATCTGAGGTCCACCGTCTGGCCGAGATAAAAATGCTCGTCGATCGCTTTAGTGAGTCTATCAATCGGTACAGGGCACGCTGCCTGACATCGGATCACCAGATCATTCGGAATCTGGTTCCCCTCCCCTAGGTTTTTCAAATTGTAGCTATAGTTTTAGTTTAAGTAGGTTATCAAATTTTGAAACTAACAATGCCCAAAGGGCTGATTTGAAAAATTAATTAAAACACAAAAGACACTAAACACATTTAACACATAAAACACTTAAAACAAAGCTGAAGAGCCCAATGGGCTAAAACACTTAATATTGTAAATTAGTATATAAGACATAGAATGCAAAAATAAACAAGAATTTTACTACTA
>JAHHFK020001188.1:0-92918 GCA_024533555.2 Aedes koreicus
TACCCAAGCAACACACAAGTTTTATAACGGTTGAAAATACTTTTATTTGACTAGATTTGGTTATATAGAAGCTTACTCAACATAAAATCATGAAGATGTGTTACTCGGGTAGTAAGATTCGGGGTGTACCTCCCATATGACTGGTGACATTTCGAAGCTGATTTCAGTGGACGCTTCACGGAAGCAAACGATTTGTTTGGCCGATGGCAACAAAGTGTAATCGAAAGGCGTCGCTGAGTGGCAGGTAGACGCTTGTGATGGTAGTGGTAGCCCCGTGAATCTGAAACTAAAAAACGTTCTGCTCGTGCCGGACTTGAAAACCAATTTGCTCTCTGTGAGAAAAATCACTGACGAGGGACTTGACGTTACGTTCAGTGAGAGTGAGTGTTGAGTCATGAAAAACGGAAGTATTATCGTTTCCGGTGTTCGCGATGGAAATCTGTATCACTTGAAGCGTAAAAAGGAGAAATCGTTGCTGCTACAAGCCAACCATCGGGATGGATGTCAGCACATCTGGCATCGCCGTTTGGGGCATCGGCACCCGGAAGACATCATCAAAATTGTTCGAGATGACCTAGAAACTGGATTGAAACTGACGGACTGTGGAATCCGGTCGGTATGCGGAACCGGCTGCGAAGGTCAGCTTTCTCGTTTGCCTCTTCCTAAATCAGACTCGAAATCGAAGGCGGTTCTTGATTTGATCCACTCTGACTTGTGTGGACAAATGGACGTCATCACTCCGAGCGGAAATCGCTATGTTTTGACATTGATCGACGATCTCAGTAGATATTGCCCGATTTACCTCCTGGAACGCAAATCTCAAGCCAAAGAGAAGATCCGAGAATTGGTTCAACTTGCCTGGTTGCAAAAACGCGCAAAATTTTCCGCATCGACGGCGGCGGAGAATATTAAAGTGAATCGTTCAAATCGTTTTTCGGAAGGAGAGCATTTTGCCACACCAGACTTCGCCCTAAACCCGCAGCAAAACGGTAAAGCTGAACGAATGAACCGCTCGTTGACCGAAATGACCCGTTGCCTACTACGAGACGCTGACATGGAAAAAAGGTATTGTGGTGCGACCATGCACACCGCCAACTACCTATGGAACAGACTTCCATGTTCCGCAACTGGTAGAACACCCTTCGAGGTCAGAAACGGGATGAAACTGGACTACAAACATTTGCGCGTTTTCGGATCTGCCGCATATGTCCACGTATCCAAGGAGAAGCGGAAGAAGCTGGATCAGAAGAGTAACCGGATGATTTTTGTCGGATATGTGGGTGGAAAAAAGCGTACAGGTTCCTCGATCCTGAAACAGATGCTGAATTAATCAGTAGAGATGCGAAATTCATCAAGGAGTTTCCAAAGATGGAAAGTATTCGTGAGATTGTTCCTGTTTCAAAAGTTCTCGAAAGCAGTTCGAAAGACAGTCTCTCCGAAGGATACGGTCGAGATTGAGGTAAATCGTATTCCTATTGCCACGGCGGGGATGGAAGTTCCAGACGTTGAACCCTACGGTGAAAACGAAGACGATGCAGAATCTCCGGAGTTTAATCTAACGGACGAAACGGATGAGTCGGATTTCGAAGAATTTCACCGGCGATCGCAGCGGATCACGAAAGGGAAACCACCTGTTCGTTTGATCGATGAAGTCAACGCGGTGCGCATTCAGGAGGAGCTTGAACCGAAAACGTATAGGGATGCGATATCATGTACGAAAAAGGATCAATGGCAGACCGCCATGGAAGAGGCAATAGCACCGCACCGCGAGCTGAAGACCTAGAACATCGTTAAGCTTACAAAGGGAAAGAAAGAAGTCGGCAGCCGCTGGGTCTACAAAATTATGCGAAACGCCAGTGGTGAATCGGTTGTTAGTTCTTCAAGCAGGATCATCCAAAATAAATCAGGACCAAACATTCCCGAATGTCACGATCATACTCCCGACATGTTCAGAAAATAATTTTCCCGAAATCAGGAGGAGAATTCTCAGAGCTTCAGGAAGATGTTAAGGGAAAAGGACTTCTTAAAAGTTTGGAACTTTTCAGCGGTTCTGGAACTCTCCCCAAAAATTTAAGATGGAACTTACCAAGAAGTTCAGGAAAAAAACCTCCCGGAAGTGTTGGTAGGAACAAACCAGAGAGCGCACTACCTATAATTTCTTAAAAAATCAGGAACAAACTTCCACAAGGCTCAATACGATACGTCCTGGAAGTTCAGGAGAGAACTTCTCTGAAGCTCAGGAATGAACCACCCAGAAGTTCCAGAACAAACTTTCCAAAAGTTTAGTTTGACCTTCCCAGATGTGCTAGAGAGCTTTTCCGTAGTACAGAAGAGAACATTTAAGAATCTCAAAAAGAGGCTTTCTTGAACTTCAGTTAGAAACCTCGCCAAAGAATAGAAAGAAACTTTCCAGAAGCATAGGAGGTACTTCCTAGAAGTTTGAGCAAGAATGGAGCAAGAAACCTTCGTTGAAGTTCAGGAGATAATTTCACAAAAGTTCAGGACTTTTCAGAAGGTCAGAATGAAGCCTCCAACAAATTAACGGAATTTTCCTAGAAATTCTGGAAAGGACTTTCGGCAAAATTCCCAGACTTCTCCGTCTCGAAGTTGTTTGCGATAACTCCCAAGTAACAATTTTAGTTTTATTCCAAAATTAAAACAAATATATTCGATAAATTAATCATGAATTTCTTGAAAATTGATGGATTCAATACAATCTAAAAAAGAATGCAGAAATTGGTCTCCGATCTACAGTTCATTTGCATTACATTTAGAATTTGGTGCATTTATTTTTCCACATTTCAATTATTTCGTATATTTCAATATGGCGATTGGAAAAATCACAATTCTGGCATAAAGCCAAATAATCTTCGCAATGACTACTTTGAAACTATTTGGTTATTTGGTGGCTTCCCTCAATGCCAATTTGCCGTTCAATGCATTTACTGGAGGCAAAATGGTTTTAAAATGCTTTTCCAATTGACTATAATATGAAAATATGAATGAGTCCTAAAACGGCATTTCAATACAGCATTTTATGAGTTCATAAAGTCTAAATAAAACCTTAGATAGGAGTAAAAGGAATTTGAAAAGACGAGATTTTTAGATCGTTTAAAACAAGCTGTGTAGGTTCTCATGAACCTGACTAAAATATGAAACCTATTGGCAGCTCTTGGTGTCATAATAAAACCAAATAGATGTCTAGTGGCTTTGATAAAACCTTAATAAAACTTAATAAAGCAGGATGGTTTTGGCAATGTTACTTGGGATTGTTTGTGGAATTGTTCTTGATGCTACAAAAAGCTACATATCTATCGATCAACACGGATTTTTGCCTGGACGATCGGTTACCACCAACTTGTTGAGTTTTACGTCGAAGTGCATTGTAAGTTTGGAGAATAAGACGCAAGTGGATGTAGTTACACTGACCTGAAAGCAGCGTTTGATAAAATTGACCATGGCATATTGCAGCACAAGTTGTCACGCATTGGAGTTTCTACGCATCTACGATTGGTATCTTGGTTAGAATCCTACCTTTCGGACCGTGAATTGCGGGCGAAGATAGGCGGTTGTGTATCACAAGGTAGTAATCTTGGACCGCTATTAATTATCTTGTTTTTCAATGATGCCACTTTGATTTCGGGCGAAGGTTTCAAAGTGGTCTATGCAGATGATTTAAAGTAGTACATCGTGATACGCACGCAAGAGGATTGCTTACTTCTGCAAAAATCGTTGAGTTCATTTTCTTAGTGGTGTCTGATACTTAGCGTGGATAGTTGTCAGATAATCACGTTTTACCGAATGGGAAATTCAATTCTGTTTGACTACTACATTGTCGGCAATATTTACTCTTAGTAAAATTACCAGTTTGTGTTCAACTAGATTCAAAAATGACTTTCGAACTACACCGTTCTGCGATCATATCAAAAGCAACTCGACAGTTGGGCTTCATTTCCAAGGTGGTGAAGGGTTTTTTGGACCCACACTGCTGGAAGTCACTGTGTGTGTACTGTGCACTTGTCCGTTCAATTTTGGAAAACACGTCGGTGGTATGGCAGCCCACGTGGTGCCTCAGAATCGAACGAGTTCAGAAGCGGTTTATTCGTTTGGCTCTGAAAAACTTGCCATGGTGAGATCCTGACAGCTTGCCACTGTTTCCATTACTAAGTAATGTGTAGTGTTTTGAGACAGTATTTTTCTTGTTCCAAATTGCTGCAAGAATAGATCAAGCCATATACCAGATTGAGAATCATGCAAAATAGATCCGGTAAAAAACAAAATTTACATCACCGGTACAGCGATGTTTTTGAGTTTGGTCTAAAAAAATAATTCCAAACAACGATTCGGAACACCATTGAAGATGCTCTTACTGGACAGAAAAAGCAAAAACATATCACATAGTTGTCTGCGATAAAAGTCACATAACTTTTACAAGTTATACACCATTGGGTATTGACAATGCATTTATTCCATATACAAGCTGATTTCTTTTATATCAAACAATTACGATCCCCATACGACGCTTTCGATCCAGTCGATATAGCTGGCCACCTTGGTATAAACAGCCGGGGAATTTTCTCCACACATAGAACCACTCGATGTGATACCAATCACATGATAGATGCATCCTTTAGGATTCAACAGCACCTGAATCGGTCCTCCTGAATCACCCTGGCACGTATCTCGATTACCGTTTCGGCTTCCAATGCAAAGTTGCTCATCCGTAATTCCTTGCTTGAATACCCTATTGCCGCGAAACTGTTTGTCACACTCACTAGGATTTAAAATCTCAAGCTGCACTTTTCGAAGCGTTTCGGACCCCTGCTGATCTGGAAGCAATCGCATTAATTAAAGCCAAACGAAAACGCTAATCTGAATCTCACTGAAAACTTCCGTTTGTCCGAATCCCGTCGCTATGACAGATGTTACGTTCAAATTCACATCGTCCCACAAACAGGCAGGTTGGACGAGCTCGGAGAAGATAACCTCTTCCTTCAATCTCACCAACGCTATATCATTGTAGGATGCGCTGAAGCGATGGTTCGGGTGCCTCAGGATACCTTCAATCTCTACATCAAACTGATCGAAACTATCCTTCCGCACATTCAATTCAGCGAAACGCACAATCGTGGGTTGAGAATATCTTCTGTCAGATTTGCAGCAACAGTGAGCAGCCGTCAACACATATCGATCACTGATCAGCGTTCCACCGCAGTCAAATGAGTACTCCTCGGGGGTATCCGTTTCCCACCCAAGCAGCACATGATGACGAAACTCTCCTCTTTTGGCGTCTTCTCCGCCAACAATCAGATCCACGGATTTCGAGCAATTGAAGGAAGCTATTTCCATCGGAACCGGGTTAACTATCAGGTAGATTACGCTGGTAGTTATGGTCGTACCTTTGATGTACTCTTCGCATTCTTTTGGAAGGCAGCAAAGTTTCAACGATTTGGTAAACTTTCATTATAATTAATAGACTTACTTGTTTGAGAGATTCTTTTCCCTGGAAGTGGATAAGTGATTAAGCTTGATTAAGGTGTAAATTCATTGTAGGTAGTAAACCTTCAGCAATGATGAATGCGAACAGCCAGGTGAGAAAAGTGATTTGAAAGAATCTGACGACCATTGCTCACGATGCTTCACAATCAACGAGCGAAAACAAACTGATAGGATGATTATACATTCTTGGAAACTCAGAGGATGACACATAATACTGCTTGATAAGTGAGCACAAATTTATGAGAGGGAATCCCGAAGATTTGACCTTCTCATTGGGCGCAAATAAACTGTCGTAAGCATAAGCGCATTCCATCGGCAGTGTTCAATCTTATCAATAATAAAATTTGACGAGAAATCCGAAATTCAAATCATATCACCCCATAAGAAATCTCCTCTGCCGATGATGGTGCGGCAGTTGATGTCATCTTTACTCGAAAGCGTTTTCCCGCTGCCATCCAGCGTGGCGCCGTGTCGATCGCATTGCAGTAAATCCAACTGGCTTCTGGTTATCTCATCCCATCCTGCACTCAGAATAAGAACGAGAACGTGTGACGACACCGAGTCTTACAGTCACATTGGGCACGCTCGTCATCAGTGTCCGTTTGTACGCAAAATGGGCCGCGATGGTGAAGGTCCTTTGTCGGGGAAGGAAGGAGCGGGTTATGAGGTTAACGAGTGCTTTGTGAAATTGGCTGCAAAACTGTAAATCAAGGGCTTGACCGTCGTTGGATGCTGGGTGCGGGGCCTGGTTATTTGGCTGTTTTTTTTTTCTTAACTAACATCGATATAGGAAGGCGTGAAACTCGTTATCTACAAGGTTCTGGACAAATGTATTTGAGCAGTATAAAATTTGGCTCTGACCTTAAATACAATATTCCACATAGCCAAATTACTGGCTGACGACTACTAACGAGAATAAATATGCCTAAACTGAATGAAATTTTTAAAGGCATTTTGAAAACTGAGCAGCTAATATAAACAAGTATTTTCTTCATAATTAAGCTACGACACATATCGTACTTGCTATTCCGTGATTGACCGAAACCAGCAACATTGCACATAGATCCTAACGAATGTGGCCTGGGGTTACCATTCTCTAAGAACAGGTTTTGAAGATTCTTCACTGGGGGCGTAGTGGTAAATAAACCTCTACGGGGGGGGGGGGGGGGGGGGGAGGGGAAAAAAAAAAAAAAAAAGGGGGGGGGGGGGGGGGGGAAGGGGGGATAAAGAAGTGTTTCCATGTTAATAAATAAATAGCCACTAAACTCCAATTTGATTCAAAAGATATCATATCTATCCACCTTGCAGTATTAATGAATCGTTCTAGTCAGTTTTTTTCTTAAAAATTCGCCATGCCTGGAAAGGATAGTAAGATTGGATTGATATTCGATTGTATTATATATTAAAGGGTGTCCACAGTTAAATTGCATCACTTTCAATAAGCAGTAACATTTCGCCCTTCGGGTTGATTTCAACGACATTTTGGGTGAAATGACCTCAGCGTGTATTGTTTACACTGCATGAGTTTTATTGTGACATGTGTCTTAGTTTCGAAAATGGAGTCGAAGGAACAGCAAGTCCGCGAGAACAACCCACTTCTTTCGTACCGAGCCATCAGAAAGATGTTGAAAATTCACCAGTCTACAGTGTCTCGTGTCGATCGGAAGAAGGTGACTGGTGGAAAAAGTGTTCCTTACTGTGTGAAGGATCACAAGCGAGTGGTTGCTGCCTTTAAACGTAAACCCAACTGTTCCGTTCGGGATGTCGCGAAAAAGCTGCACTTGACCAAAAGTTTCGTGCAGAAAGCCAAGAAACGAGCCGGGCTCCGTTCATTCAAAGTTCAGAGAGCTCCAAATCGCAATGAAAAACTGAATAAGACAGCTAAAACACGTACGCGTAAGCATCTGCATCAAGGACGATGAAATACCCGTAAAATCGGACTTTAAACAAATTCCCGGTAACCAGTATGTGACTGCGAAAGACAAGTTCGATGTTCCAGAGTCTCTCAGGAAACAGCAAGTGTCAAAGTTCCCCAAGAAATTCATGATTTGGCAGGGGATTTGTTCATGTTGTAAACGGAGCAAGCCTTTCGTGACAACTTCAACTGTAAATGGTCAATGAATGGAGAATGAATGCCTGAAAAAAACGACTGCTTCCGTTTCTCAAAACACACAACGTTCCTACATTTTTTTGGCTGGACCTAGCCTCTTGTCACTACTCCAAGGATGTTCTGGAGTGGTGTCAATTTCGTGCCGAAGGATCTTAATCCGCCATACTCGCAACTCTGGAGAGTTGGCAATTGGCCAATTGAAAAATATTGGGCTATAATGAAGCACAAACTTCGTAAGCATCCTAAAGTTGTCACTACAGAACAGGAAATGTTGAAGTCATGATTTAAAGCGGAAAAACATGTCGGATCAAGCGTTGTACAACATCTTATGCATGGTATTAAGAAGAAAGTTCGGGCCTTTGGATTTGGTAAAGAAATACGATGAAATAAACATACTTTAACCAAGATTATACATTGTATTTTATTCCCTGGATATTTCATGACAATCGGTTGAGAGGCTTGTTTTTGAGGACGAGTTTAAAGTGATGCAATTTGACTGTGGACACCCTTTATGATTATTCTGATATAAAGAGCAGAATTTTTCAGTGATAATTTATCTATTACATTACTGAACATTCATTTCCTTTAAAATCAGCACTCACAAGAAACATTCTTCTACACATTTCAAAAACCAATCCTTACCCACATATTAATTCCTGAATAACTAATGCTTTTACTGCAGGTGGAAGTAGAGTTTTTTTGCTGAATTGAAGTTTTTCTTAGTCCAGTTATAAGAGGATCTGAATTAATAAGGAGTCTGTGCAGCAAGTCCATATTTGTTATCACTCTAGACATTTTCCTTCTGATGTTTCTTCTAAACTCTTTCACAAATTTGTTGTTCAACTCAGCAGCTTCTTCAGATAATTCTCCGATAGATAACAAAGCATGTTCAATGACTTCCGAACCGTGAATGAGAATTTTACGAACAGAGGGAGGCATATTGTACCAACCTTACTCCTTTACCAGATAGCGAGCTTTATCTAATGAATAGGCTTTGAATTCTTTTATTGTATCCTGATGCTAAAGATTGTAAAATCACCCCACATGTATCAATGTGTTCTTTGTTGAACCCTGTTATTTCAGCTGATAATTCTGAGTTTTGAAAAAAAAATCCTCGCCGTATTTCCATCATTTGATGTGCCACTTCCACCACTTCGAGGTTTGTCAATAATTAGCCCTTATTTTATTCTGAATTGTTTTTGAATATTACGTTATCCTCCTTCTAGCGAATACTTTCCATCCTGTGTTCTAGCTTGCCATCTCTTAAATTCAAGGCGATACGACAAATGAATAAAATTTTCAATAAAGCGGATCCACAAGTGGAGAGGAGTAGGACTGGAACGCATCTTCATTGACTTTTTTGTGAACACAGTCATCAATTCGGGTAGCACCACACAAATAGCACCTGCAGGATGATGAGTCGCTTAGAGCATTGCAGAACTTCGAAAATACAGAGAAAATATCTATGAATATAGTTATGAATCGAGTAACGTTTTATACGTAGCTTTCCCGTCTACTATCGTCAGCTGCAGTATATGCTGAACAGAACATTCTTGATTGTTTATAGTAGTTGTAATTAAAATTTTTTTTTTTTTTTGTTGATAAACTTTCCTTTGTAAAGATAGACTATTTGTCTCGCTGGCAAATTGGAATCGCAAAGGCCTGCAAAATCGTGATGAAGAGCGGAGATGTTTCCAAATGATGTTATCATAAGCAGGAACATTCAATGACAATTTCAACTGGAGATGAACGTAAGACGTAACGAATAAACTTCCATCATCTACCGAAGAGTCACTGAAGGATTGCTTATACTCGCTGTGTACTGTACTACACTTAGGAAATTATCCGTACGATTTTCTTCCGATCGGAACTATGAACCACAAAGCAAGGGTCCAAGACTTATTCCATACGAAATCGTATGAAACGATTACTGTTGCATTAGTTGAGAAAAACATGCCTCATATACACTTTCAATCGACATCACTTATCAAGCGTGTGTAGTCCCGTGGAATTGTAGCTTGCCTCTGGATCCCGAGGTTCATGGTTCGAATCCCAATGGCAACTTTTTTTTCTGTGAGGAAAATTTTCATACGACCGTCCTATGAACTTCTTTCCATAAGAGAATCGTATGGAATTTGCAATAATATCTTGTGGCAAATTTCCATACGATATTCGAATGAATTCCTCTCGGTTTGTTCGATCAGCGTACCATCCAAACCCCACTTTCCAATCAATACGATGTTCCTCGATTCGTTATCTCCTATCAGCTTGGCTATTGTAATTCGATAATTCTTTTTTTTTATGAAGGTTTACTGGCGGGACTCTGAATAGAGTAGAAACCTCTACGCCAGGCCTTTGATGAGATCGGTGCGTAAATCCTTTCGAATAATTTTGCCAGCCGTACACGGAACATGTCATCCAAGAAGACGCTGTTGCAAATGACTCAGAAAGAGCCACGTTTTGGGAATTTTGAATCCTTTCGTTAGTGTTTTTCAATTGTCTTTTTGTTAGTCAGTGTTGTGTTTGCTAGTTTAATACGGCGTTTCGAAATTTGCTCAGTCTTTTGTAGTTCAGTTCGTGAAGTGTGTCATTTGTGTGCTATAAGAGTCTCCCGAAGCAGTTTTCTCGAACCAAAAGTAAGAAGCTATTTTCACCAGCCGTGCAAGGATCATGTCGTCCATAGAGACGCTATTGACACTGTCTCAAAAGTTGTTACAGTTTCAAGTTTTCAAGTGTGTGTGTGGGGGGGGGGGGGGGGGGGGTTGTGTATGTGATTTATGTGATTTTTCATAATCACTAGAAGAAACAAATGAACGATCTCACCGATGTTTTGTTTCTTAATTCTTCTGTTCGTTTTGTTCCCTTGCCTTTGTGTTGGTTGTTAACTTCATATTGGTCTGCCTCGACATATGCTGATTTCTAGGATCTTCAACTATTTCCAATTCCTATTCGGCCATATCAAATGCAACATGTCTACTATTTGCAAATACTGCACTCATACATGTTCATAGATAAGAACTACTGGAGAAATTTGAGATTGCCAAAACGTTTTCAGGACATTTTGTTGAAATTGGATGATGATCAAATGCCACATTGTGACATAGAAGAAGATCCAATGGAAGTATTTTATGAGATTTTGGATGAAATTGAAGAATTTGATTTGTCAGACGAAGAGGATTGTGATGACTAACATGTATGATAGTCGTTTATTGGAACTTTTGTGAATGAGGGGCAGGTACTGATATGTATCAAACTTATAATTTTGATTTTTTTAAATCCGAAAATGATTTAAGAGCAAAAAGTACAATTTTGAGAGTGTTTAAACAATTTCAAACCCGTTTTTCAGTAGTGCTCAAAAGATTTGTTATCTACAATTGGTTATTTACAAAGTTATCTCAATTTAATTTTGTTAATCACACTGCATTATGAGTTTATTGATAAAAGTAAGAAAATTTCTCATTATTTGTTCACCGTGTCCAAAAGAGCTACAACCTCCCTTAATTTTAGTTCATTAGGGGCCGCCCATATACCACGTGGACAGAAAGATGGAGGATGGAGGTCTCCCAATGCCCACGGTCTATACATTTTTTTTTTTAAATTTGTATGAACACGCATGGGGAAGAGATGTCTGAAATTGTAAAAATTGTGTCCACTTGGTATATGGACGACCCCTCTAAACTGTCCACGTGGTATAAGGACGGTCCCGAAAATGAATCGGTTGCCTAGTATAATGTTTGGGAGGCATAATCTTCCGAATAAAACAATAAAAACAGTTTTGGCCAAACGTTTCATTTTTCCGTCCATTGTGCGCCGGCTGTTGTTTGTGTGTTTGGGGGGCGATGATGGATTATTTTTTGTGTTGGGAAAGGCGAAACTTCTAAACTGTTTTAATTTTTTCGAGTGGTGGCGTGTCTTTGTGTTAAAAACCTCTAAAGCACAAAAATCCCGGGGGTTCCATTCAGTGTGGAGTGGACGGAGCGTAAAAACATTCAGACGCATAAATAATTATTATATTGCTGTGGTTCATTTGTGTCTTTTCTCCCTTTTTTCTCTTTTTTAATTCTATTGGTAGTATCGTCGACGTCGGGCGAAAAAAAAAATGGAAAAAAAAAAAAGAAAATGCCCCTATAATGAGAGACGTAATGGATGCTAAGATCCATTTCAAGCAATATCCATGTCAATATCTATTTGCTCATTGTGGTTATTATTCCGGTGGCAATTTTTACCCTGAAAAAGGACTAAAACAAGATCCGAAGAATCTAGGTTTGAATTTTATTCCTGGGTAGTTGATTTTTCAAAGCTTTCTTTTAGTAAGCAAACCACCAGAAAAACTAAGAACCTTATTTTATTTTATTAAAAATCCAGCTTCGGTCAAAAAATCCAGCATAATTTCGTTTATCGTTCTAATTGTGATCAATATCTGGACAGTTAGTCACACTGCCCGCCAAAACTTTGCTCAGCTCTGATTCCTCCGGCTGATTGGACGGCAGTGATAATTTCCTCCGCTGCTCCGTGCTTCATTTGACAGTATAAAGGGTGTCCACGATGAAATTGCCACACTATGAGATTGCTCTAACTTTTTAACGGTAGGGGAGGATTTAATGAAAATTTGGGTGGATTTAGTTCATAGTGCATTATTTACATCCTGCAAGTTTTAAAGTCCTGTGATCAAAACTCGCGGAAATGGAGTCGAAAGAACAGCTCGTGCGTGATAAAATCTTGCGCATTCATCACGAGAACAAGGATCTCTCGCATCGTTCCATCGCTAAAACGTTGGGAATCGCGAATTCCACGGTGTCGCGAGTGATTAAGCGGTTCGAGGAACGGTTGACCACCGATCGGAAGCCCAGAAGTGAAGGAAAAAGTATTCCGTACAACACCAAAAATCACAACCGCGTAGTTGGGGCCTTCAACCGAAATCCGAACGCCTCCGTTCGGGATGTGGCTTAGAAGCTGCACCTAAGCCGAAGTTTTGTCCAGAAGGCCAAAACTAAGGCTGGGCTTCGAACGTTCAAGGTACAAAAGGCCCCTAATCGCGACGAGAAGCAGAACAAGTCCGCCAAAACCCGTGCCAGGAAGTTGTACCTCAACATGCTGACGAAAGTTGAATGCTGCATCATGGACGACGAAACATATGTGAAGGCCGACTTCAAACAGATCCCCGGCAACCTGTTTTTCACGGCCAAGGATAAGTTCAGTGTTCCGGAGCATGTCCGCACTCAGAAGATGTCCAAATTTGCGAAGAAATTCCTGGTTTGGCAAGCCATCTGCACGTGCGGGAAGCGGAGTGCACCTTTCGTGACCCAGGACACGATGAACGGACAGGTGTACATAAAAGAGTGCCTCCAGAAGCGGCTGCTTCCTCTCCTGAAGGCCCACAACGTCCCAACAATCTTCTGGCCGGATTTGGCCTCATGCCACTACTCCAAGGACGTGCTGAAGTGGTATGCGGACAATAAGGTCAATTTCGTGCAGAAAATGTTCAACCCTCCCAACACTCCGGAGGTCCGCCCCATCGAGAAGTACTGGGCGATTATGAAGCAGCACCTTCTTAAACGACCTAAGGTAGTGAAGACAGTCGAGGAACTGAAGAAAGTATGGGTTTACATGCAAAAAAAATAAACCCGGAATTTACAAAAGGTAAATAAGTGACCACCCAGATGGTCGCTGCAACTCATGATTGAAATTACAGACGCGAGTCGAGAACTTTGGATGTGTTGTTTTGCCTCTAATCTACAGTTTTGTAAAAAGGCTCATTAATCAAGAACTTGTTCAAGAAGAACTATAGCATAGGTCATGTTTTTAACCCGATTGATTCATGACTTCGCGCCTTTTCTGTGCGGCGAAAAAATACAGCGACGGAAAGAAGTATTCGCGGTTTATGAAGTTACAATATTATTTTGAGATAGTAAATATACGGCATATAGTACACATTTTAAGGATCAAAGATTAAATTTGTCAATTGCCAGGGTGTACCGATAACATAACATTAATCTGGATAATGATTCATTAACACATGGAAAAAAGTATTCGTAGTATTGAAATCATTTTGGAATATGTTGGAAAAAACGGCAACACTGCATCTTAACTGTAGGTGGATTCTGTATCACCTGTCAAAGAATGCTTTGTTATCATTTGCTGGTCTTCAACTCCTTCGACGGTTAAGTACAATTTCGAACAAAAGGTGATGCTATATATCGCAATTTCCGATAATATGCCAAAGTGTCATCCTATCGAGGATTTTTTGGTCTATTGAGCTCCACTGTATACAAGGGCAATTGGAAAGCCAAGGACACGAAGCAACTCATCAACAGGATCAGAAGCAGCATCCGGAAAATTGATGTGGCAGCCGTCCAGCGGTCATGTGCTACCATCAGGAATAAGCTGCGCAGCACGGCGGACCACGGACCATATGCTACTACTATTTATTAAGCTAAGTTTGCAGACTAAAGTCAACCCTTTCTATAAAATAAATCAGATTGAACTGTACTTCTTTGTTGTTTTTTTCTCGAGCCATTCTTTCCATTCCCGCTTTTTGGTGGCCACCCATTAATGGTTTTTTTTTACAAATAAAAAAGCTGCATTCTCTGTTCAATTGCTTGAAGCATGCCTTTAAAGCTAAAGGAATTCATACGAAGCACTGCAACTAGTTTGCGAAACACAATAAGGAGTAGTGTGATCAACCGCGTATTCTTTTTCCTAGTCATTTCTATGAATTCATTGTTGATTGTTCGTTGTTCATTGTTTATTTATGTTTATTGTAAGCACTAAAAAATACCATCATGCTTCTTTAATCAAATCTTAAGAATTAATTAATAATTTCGAACTGAAGAATACAATTATGTCCCTCCCCTCGGATATGTGATCTGGTCGCAATGGGTGGGCCTACGCCATCAGAACTGAGATGGCAACCAAAGCCATATCCTGTCGTGGTGGTATCACATGTTGACTATTATATGCACTGATTTTACAGATGTGATCCAACGGACGTCCTGTCTTGAAGCGTTGAATGCTGTTGCAGTCTGGTGGGATTTCTTCTTGGCTGCAATACCTTTCTTATGCGTTCCCTGAGATGATGAGCCGTAGCCACGCTTAAAACTAGCTCGACAGGTATATATTGATAGACAATGTGTTCAAGATTATCGACATTCGTAGGGAATCGACTGATTCACTGAGTTGAAGTTTTATTAAAACTAGGAACGTGACGCCAGTCTTATTTTGTTATGTCTCAATTCAAAGAGCCATAATAAAAATACCACACATTATAACAATGGTATACAAAAAATCATATAACGGCTTCATTCTCGATCATTTTATAATAATAGATTGGGAATAGGCGTGATGAAGCTTTACTTTGCCACCAAAAGGTGAATCTTCTAGCTGACCACGACTCAAATAATTATTGTTAGGCTACACATGCATGTAGGACTTTGAAGCGATTAAACGAGAAGACAAGAACTGACTAAGACGGACAAAGTGATAGGTTAATCAAAAGAGGTAAGACGAGGAATGCACCGATGAATTTCAGAGCACATGAGAACTAGACATCAATTGACTAAATTATAAAAGACTGAAGAAGTTACGAAATGCCCTCTTGAACTTATAAACGTAACACTGACTGACTAATTAAATAACATAAAGAGACGCAACGACCTCCCAAACTCTTTTAAATGAAACTTCTCTCTCATGAGTTCCATATTGTTGGGACTACCTACTAAGACTTGTAACATCAGACACACTATACAACTGGTAGAATTCAAATATCTCGACGACATAACGACAACTTAAGAAACAACGACATAAGAAAAATGCCTTATTACACTTGTAAACGTGACACACAAATAACAAACTAAATAAAAAATAAACAAGAGAAGAACATAAAAAAGTGGAAGAAATGACGGAGAGAAGAGGAAAAGAAAAAAAAAATGGGGGGAGTGGGGAGTTGGGGGGGGGGGAAAAGGAGTTTTATCATTCTAACGCACAAGGAACAATACTAACGACTGTTCCAGAAAGTATAAGCACACCTTATTTTAACGGTCACTTTGAATGAAATATTTCAACATTTTTTGGCTGCGTCCTTTTGTTTGCACATTTCTGAATGACATAGCATCAAAAAAGTGCTCAGTTTTGTGTTACCTATCAAAATGCGCGGTCTTACTCCGGAACAACGAAAAAGTATCGTGCACAAATGGTGCACTGTGAGCGCACTCTCCTTGAGAAAATTGGCCAAGGAAGAGGGTGTAAGCGTCGGAGCGGTACGATCTGCGATTAGAAAATATAGAGAACAGTGTACGTTTGAAGATGCGCCGAAGAGTGGTCGGAAATCCGGTTCTGTTAGTCAGGATCAGGGATGCCTACAAGCGAAAACCAGCGACTTCCGTTCGGGATGTTGCGAAAAAACTAGGGACCTCGTCGAGTAACGTCATGCGTGCCAAAGAAAGACTTGGGCTAAAAACAAACCGGAAGCACAAAAAACCCAAAACAGGCCGATGAAACGTATGTGAAACTAGATTACAAAACGCTTCCCGGAGCACAATTCTATACTGTAAGCGAAGACAAAGACATCCCCGAAACGGAGAAGGCAATTTATGGTTTGGTAGGCAATATGCGAGTGTGGTAAAACATCTAGTCCGTACATCACAACGGAGACGATGAACACTCAGAAATACGTTAAGGTATGTCTCCAGAAGCGATTATTGCCGATGATCAGGCAGCACGAAGGTCAAGTAGTGTTTTGGCCTGATTTGGCGTCATGCCATTACGCAAAGGACACTTTAGAATGGTACAAAAGTCAAAATGTATGTTTCGTGCCGAAAGACATGAATCCGCCGAACTGCCCGGAGGCACGGCCAATCGAGACTTTTTGGGCTTTAACCAAAGCAAAGCCATAAAACCAGCGGACGACATCCAAAAATTTAAAAAAGATTGGCCAAAAGTGGTCAAATTGGTGGGAAGTACCACTGTGCAGAAGCTAATGGGTTATGTTCGAGGAAAAGTTAGGAGTCTTGGCTATGATTAAATATTTTGATTAAACGAGAGTAAAATATCATATAAAACACAAATACAAATATGATTTGCCAAATAAAATTATTAATAAAAAAACATACTCTAATTGTTATATTTGTATTCTGCGAACGTGGAGTAACGATTATGATGTAGAAGGAGATGTTTCGCTCATCGCCATGAGGCACCAAGAGTAGACAGTCATGTTTGCTAGAATGAAAGATATGAAGAGAAAGTGTTGAAAGTTCCGTTAGCGTACGGTAGGTTGGAAATGGAATAGAAGTATTGAAAATTGAGCGAAAGAGCATGGGTAAAGTAGTACTCAAACCAAGGACGTTATCATTGCCAAACATCCCACTGCGGGGTAGGTTGAGGCACAGATACATCTGCCACCTCAACTGGCAATAATAACGTGATGGAACTCGCTCATGTACCACTGATCGCTTGTGATAGTTTCTAGTGGTAGTTTGTACACACTCTGTTTTGATGCGTACATGGGAGAGGAAAACTCTCTCCTTTTTGGGTTTGTTTTTGTTCTCCGAGGTCTCTACGTTAGAGAAGACTCCTCTTCGGAAGACTCTCAGAGCACATAAACGACACACCAACGGACTAAACTAGAAAAGACTGAAGAAATTATGAAATGCCTTATTATACTTGTAAACGTAACACTGACTTACAAAATATCAAAAAGACAACTGAAGAAACAGACGAAAAGACTCAAAATTCTCAAACGTGGCTCCTTCGGAGTCATTTGCAACAGCGTCTTCTTGGATGACATGTTCCCTGTACGGCTTGCAACATGATTCGAAAGGATTTCCGCACCGATATCATCGAAGGCCTGGCGTAGAGGTTTCTTCTCTTTGCAGGGTCCCGCCAGTAAACCTTCATAAACAAAAAACTAACAGTAGGTATTGTTTTCTGTTTTTTTTTTGCCTCGCTTGACGCGTTTTTTTTTTTTCAAAGTTCGTTCCATTCGAGGTTTGAACAGATGATTTTTTGATGAACAACAGTAAAGGGTGTTTCGATCAAAATTTGGTCGACTTAAACTTGACGCATTTCCTTTCATCGTGCATTAAAAAATTTTGGACACCCCTCATTTTGAAGATGTGTGCGTGTAGCATCATGCTTCTATTTTGATTTTGAGATTAGCACTTCAGTTATCAAAATGTTGTCGAAGGAAGAGAAGCAACGCATCAATATTTTGCACGTGCATGGTGAAAATCCAAACTACTCTCACGCCAAGTTGGCGAACTTGTTGAATGTGGCTAAATCAACTGTTATCAACGTATTAAAAGTGTTCGGTGAACGTTTGTCGACAGCCAGGAAAGCTGGATCGGGGGAAATCGAAAGCCGGAGGCCACAGCGACGACAAAAACAGTTGCCTGCTGTTTCGAGCGGAACCCCAACCTCTCCGTCCGGGGCTCCAAATCGCGACGATAAACAAAACACGTCGGCCAAAGCACGATCGCGAAAGTCGTACACGACGATGCTGACGAAGTTTGATTGCGTGGTACAGGACGATGAAACTTACGTCAAGGCAGACTTTAAACAGCTTCCTGGACAGGAATTTTATACGGCAACCGGACGGGGAAAGGTGGCAGATATTTTCAAGCACATTAAACTGTCGAAGTTCGCGAAGAAATATCTGGTGTGGCAGGCCATCTGTACCTGTGGCTTGAAGAGCAACGTTTACATTGCGACCGGAACCGTCAACCAAGAAATTTATCTGAGCGAGTGCCTACAAAAACGTCTACTGCCTTTCCTGAAGCGACACAATTGTTCCGTTCTATTTTGGCCGGATTTGGCATCTTGCCATTACGGAAAAAAGGCCATGGAGTGGTATGCTGCCAACAAGGTTCAAGTGGTGTTCAAGGACAAGAACCCTCCAATCACGCCAGAGCTCCACCCAATCGAACAATATTGGGCCTTCGTCAAGCGGAACCTTAAGAAGACTCAAAAAGCTGTTGTGAGCGAGAAACAGTTCAAGGCAAACTGGCGTTCTGCGGCGAATAAATTGGACAAGGAGACTGTACAAAATCTTATGACAGGTGTTAAACGAAAAGACTCGGCAATTCGCATTCGGTAAAAAGGAAGCTTAGCTGAATATTTCTCCTGTATTCTGTATTAACTGAACTTGAAAAAGAAAAAGAATTTGACTTATTAATAAAAACTTTGATCGACTCACATTACTGTTTGACCAAATTTTGATCAGTACACCATTTATACACCTGGTGGAAATCAAATATTTCGACGACATAATGACAACCTAAGAAACAAAAACATAAGAAAACCGCCTTATTATACTTGTAAACGTGACACTGACAAACTAGAAAACAAAAAGATAAAAAGATGAAATGACACCATACAAAACAGTGGACATGAACATGACTGAGAGAAAGGGAAAGCATTTGTTACATTTGAAAATGTAACAACTTTTGAGGCTTTTACAACAGCGTCTCTATGGACGACATGATCCTAGCACGGCTGGTGAAATGCTTCAAAAGGAGTTAAGTTATATCCTTCTAACGCACAATACTATAACTTCTTATTTTCGGTTCGAGAAAACTGCTTCGGAAGACTCTCAGGGCACATAAATGACACACCAACGGACTAAACTAGAAAAGACTGAAGGCATTACGAAACGCCTTGTTAAACTTGTAAACGTAACACTGACTAACAAAATATGAAACGTGGCTCCTTCCGAGTCATTTGCAACAGCGTCTTCTTGGATGATATGTTCTGTGTACGGCTGGTAAAATGATTCGAAAGGATTTCCGCAACGATATCGTCCAAGGCCTGGTTTAGAGGTTTCTACTCTATTCAGAGTCCCACCAGTAAACATTCATAAAAAAGGTGAAAAAATGTTTTGTTTTTCCCTGGGTTTGAGTTTGAAACAAACGAGAAGGGACTGAAGAAAAAAAAGGGCATGTTTCTTTGTTTTTGCTCGATGGTTTTTTGTTGTTTAAGTCAGGAGATATGAGAAAAAAAGGGGAAAGGGGGGAGGGGGAAAGGAGAAATATGAAGGAGGAACACGAAATTATTGCGACACCGAAAATGTTATGCCAATTTTCTTATAATGTTTAGAATCAAACCAAAATTTTAGGGTAGTTTTATACATATATTTACTTCAAAAATCAAAAGAAAAGTTAATCGATGGAGCCTTGAGTGTAAAATTGAACGCATTTTCGCTTGATACCCTCCATCAAAGTCTTTCCAGTGTCATCCGGTACCAGTTTCTCAGGGTTTTTTTTCCATTTTCTTAACATGTCCTTCTCGTCTTTGACTGTCTTCTTGCTCTTCCGAAGTTCCCGCTTCATCATTGCCCAGTACTGCTCCACCGGGCGCAGCTCCGGACAGTTTGGCGGATTCATGTCCTTTAGAACAAAATGGGCAGAATTGACCTCATACCACTCCAGGACACTTTTAGAATAGTGGCATGATGCCAAATCTGTCCAAAATAGCGGAAGCTACGTCGTGCTGCTGCAAGAACGGCAAAAGGCGCTTCTCGAGGCACTCAGATTTGTAGATCTCGCCATTTACTGTGCCCTTTGTCACGAAATGCTCACTCCTCAGTCCGCAAGAGCAGATGGCCTGCCAAATGAGATATTTGGAGGCGAACTTTGATATTTTCTTCTTTTTAAATTTGTCGTCCACATAGAACTTGCTCTTGCCGGTGAAAAACTCCAACCCCGGAATTTGCTTAAAATCGGCTTTTATATACGTTTCGTCGTCCATCACACAGCAGCCATGTTTTATCAGCATCTTCTCGTAGAGCTTCGGCCGACAGCCGTCGATTGTGCCGCTCATCGCTGTTTGGGAAGTTCTGTTCCTTGTATGTATGTAGTCCAGCTCTCTTCTTTGCATTCTGGACGTAGCTCTGCGACATGCCGATCTTTTTAGCCAAATCACGGCTTGAGACGTTGGGATTTGCTTTAGTCATCCGCTTCACCTTTCCTTCCGTCTTTTTGTTCTCCGGCCCGGTTTTCTTCCAGCTCCTTTGCCGTGGTCCAATGTCAACCGCTCCTGGAACCGCTTCAACACTCTGGAGACGGTTGAATGGTGCATGTTCAACATTTTTCCCAACTGCCAGTGCGACAGGTCAGGAAATTCCAGGTGTTTGGAAAGAATTTTTTCTCTAGACTCGCGTTGGTTCACCTCCATTTTCGTTGGATCGAAAAACACGACTTCGAGTTTGACAGCATATAAAACAATACACATCAATGAGAAAGTGTGCAAAATTTGGTTGATTTTTACCCAATGGTAAAAAAGTTATACCCTATTGAATGTGTCGCAATAATTTATGCCGGTAATTTACAAACGCTATCCCTTCCTATGTTTAAATTACATTAGACATTATTGGCAATTCACGGTTGAGCCATTTAAAAAACATACGGGTCGTTCTTCAATACCATTTAAAGGCCCTAATTCAGCTGAACGCTGTTCAAAAATTTGTCGCCCTTTTTCGATCCTTCCTTTATTTTTAAATTAATTGAATCATTTATTTGGCTATTGCATTGAAGTACCTTCACTAACGGGGTCCATTCTTTCATCCTTATCGCCTGCGAGCTTGTTCAAATTTGAGAATTGTTAGCGTCATCTTCTAGAAAACTGAATAACTTCTCTAAATTTGTTTGAACAAGCGGTTATTCGAGCACTGATGTTATTTGGGTATGTATCCATTCAGAGTTACTCAGAAACCTCTCAAGGCCTCTCGATACCTTCAAAAACTCATGCTCCTATATTTTCTGGTAAGACATTTAAAGAGCATCAAAATGTACCAAATACTATATGAACTTGGTAATGACGCCTCGAAAATTCCAAAATTCTTCAACACTCTCTATTTGGTCTCTTTTTTTTTCGAGCATATTCCGGTTTTTCTATGATGTTCCTATTTCTTAGACACTCAGTCGCTACCAGCCTTACTTAGGTGGCGACATAAGTGCACATTCATGTTGATCAAATCCACGCCACTGGCTTTCATTATTCTGTTTCGCAGCTATGTTGCATATGCTAATATAATACTTGAGAATACACGTGTTAATCAGTGGATATTAATGTGGGTGTTGGCCAAATTTGGATTTTTCAGATATAATCCTAAATAGGCTATAGAGTATGTTTCATACATCTAGTAACCTAACGTCCGTGCTCCATCACAATATTTTCTATTGTGATGTGTCCAACTCAATGGGTAAATTGAACTGAAGGTGAGTTTGAAAGAAGGGAAACTTGGAGTAGAGCACACGTACCCACTGGTTGACACTAAATATTGGCCAACGTGCTTTTGCACATTTGTTTGAGGATTTGTTAAGCGACTCAAATTTCCAAATCCTAAGTTTTTGCAAAGTCCTAGCATGCAGTTATGTGCCTCTAAATTTATCATAATATCATATTAGCGTTAAACCTGAGAGGGTTGATTCATCGATTTCTGTTACAATTCCAAGTTGTAACATTCTGCCCATTTGCATGTTAGGCGGCGGGAATTTCTCTCGTGCTTTGGAATCGGTGGATTGTGAGTTAGGTTGTTACAGGAAGCGGAGGGACTGATTAGGGAAGTATACATTGAGAGTAGCTGAGCGGAGGAGATGAATAGAAATTAGCTTTCAGATGATTTGTTTATAGATCAAACCAATAATTAATCTTCAAACATTATAGGGAAACTGCCCCCATATTAATCTCATTGTTCCTATATTCATCCTACGATCAAAGGATCAAATCAAAGAATTGGGCAGTTGAAGGATCGGTTTCGTTTTGTTATAATGTTTGCCTTCATTAAATAACTACAACAAACATTACTAACTAATCCTGTCACGTGTATATCGTTTTATATAAAATAGGATGAATTGCAAAATGATGAGATTATTATAGGTACATCTTCCCTATGTACTCACTAACAATAGAGGGTGACAGTAACAGTATAGACTAGTAACATTACAGGATTAAGGGGCTATTAAGTAGAACAGCCGACTGAGGTCATCAGATATAGCTTTTCATTAAAAAGGTTTGGGTATGATGAAGTGTTGGGTTTGGATGGTTAAGGGGAATGCTTGAAGGAGAATTTTTGTTGGCCAATGCAAAGCACCTTCATTTGTTTGTTGGAATAAATATTTAATAATATGGGTTTATAGAATGTTACTAAATGTTACCGTTTTACACACGGGTTTTCTCAATACTTTTAAGTAAGTATAATTCAGTTAGGCATAAAAAGATTACTACCACAGAGCAATAAAGACTTAACTTGTAGGTCAATAGGTTAATAAAACTCATCACGTTAATATGTTTGTCTCTGAGAACAATTTAGCTAAATCAGAGTATTTGGAATACAATTTAATAGGATCACAGGGGTCGATAATAATCACACATCTCAACTCATTAATATAAGCATGAAATGCCGTTTTATCATAAACGGTCTGTTTAATAATATTTAGTTATATCAGCTATTAATGATATGACGGGCCAGCAATCCGAGGAAGTAGTCCGGTTTGTTTAGTCTCTATTTGCAGGATAACCACTTGTAAAAGAGCATCCCGTCGCTCAGGAAAATATTCACTGGAAAAAATATCACCTGTGCAACCGAGGGAACCAGGAAGGGAATCGCCAGCCAACGAAACATGAAAGCATCCGATTCCGACCTTTTGTAGTTGTTTCGTCAATTTGTGTCAACATATTTTATTTTTATTCTTATTCTTATTTATTTCCAGGAAAGCATTTGGATGTGATGAAGTGTTGGGTTTGGAAGTATAAGGGAAGGGTTGTACAGAGAATTTGTTGGCTAATACAGGGCACCTTCCACGCTGCCATCTGGTTGTTCAGAGAGACATTTAATGAGAAAAGTTCATGTAATGTTACTAATAATCCAAAATCTAAAGGTACAAATATGGACATTAGTCCACTCTCAAAAGTTTGAAATATTTTCAAGAGGTCGGAATAAAATCTTCATTATAATGGCCTATTGAGCGCAATACCAATTACTACTAGTTAGTTGTTTTCACACGGGTTTTCTTATAACTTTTTAAGCATTAGTACTTCATTCAGGCATAAAAAATAGATAATTAATGTACCAGGAACTGGACGGACACTTGTGCCTACCCAGTGGAGGACCCGGATACGACCACCCATGTGAGTCTAGAGTATCGCACGAGCTGACAAGTGCAACGGGAAGGACTATAGGTGTATAGACCTGGGGGTGAGTCCCCGGATACGCAATCTTAGCAGGAAAGCACGGACTATACACTGAACAATTACAATTACAATGAATACTTTGCCATTTATTATACGATTATTTCAACGAATTATTTATATACTGTTTTGTTTTGAAATCGAACAAAGGAGAAACGGTATTAATCTTAAATAAACATCGTGGTGTCCAAAAGTTGCGGATATTTGGAATTTGGAAATTGGATAACCTTGTCAAATATTTCCGGTAAAAGGCGGAAATAAGATCAGAAGTACTCACCCTTGCAGCATCGATAATTTTTTTTGGTTTTTTTTTCAAAGGATTTTTTTATTTGTGGTGTTCTAAAAAGGTGAAGATATGGGGGTTATGTGGTGGCTGATTGGCGCCTATGTAGGACGTGTGAGATGAGCTGTTTGTTTTTGTGGCCAGATGTCGGGCAATCAACGCGCTACGTACTTAAAAAAGAATCCGGTTTCCATTTCATGTCGTTGCTCAATCCCTCACTAGTGCTTCTGACGTGTGTTAATTTATATACTATTCCATAAGGCTTGCTTCTATACGATTAACTATTCTTGATCGTGACAAGTGTCCTTGTTATTGAAAACCCAAGCATTAGTCAAAACGTTGTTCACCTGGCATTGTAGCTGTTAACTTAACATGCCGAAGAAAAGAAAACACTCCGGCTTTTTTTGACCAATCCTCTAGTATCAGTTTCGTATTAGCTATTTATTTGTTTTTGTTTTTGTTTCACTTTTGCCTTCGCATCTTTCTAGTCGTGTTTTGCTGTTGTCCACTCACACAGAGGCAGCAAACTGCAGAAAATTTGAAAGTGGCCTCCTATGATTAACCATCACATCATCAGTGGCAAAGTAAACAACATAGTCGGGCTAGATCGGACTAGACGAAACACATGCTCACTCAATGTAGCTATACGAGCAGACATCGCACCAAGTAGTAAACGGCCGGCCTCCGGTTTACCGCACTACCGTCCGCTCGCTTCCTGTCCTTCATTGGTGCACAAGTGCACAAGACATTCTACCAACAGTGCACCCTTTGCTGCTGCTAAAAAGTAGGAGATTTTGGGGTTCATCGGTGCTAGTAGTACAATCAAAGTAATTATAATCAAAGCTTGTAGGATTTGAAGTAAGTTCAAAACCAATGATCATATTGTGTAAAACTTTAAGAAGCATTGCAGCTATAATTATAGGGGTTATTGTTTGGTAAAATTATGTCTCATGTAATCTATTACATTCAGAACTATCAAATGCTATTTTGAACGATACAAGAACACCTGAATTCGGACGGTTCTTTGAAATAACCCACTGTATGATAAGTTCAAAGTTACGTCAAATTGTAATCACACATCTATCTAAATAGACCAAACTTGTCAATTATGTGATCTAAAATTAGCCCCGATTCTGCTATGCTCAATATACGACAATGATAGCGCATTATACCAATGTCAGTGCAGTGGACCGAATGCAACTCTCTTGTAGCAGCTACTACGCCAGTGGTTTTCAAGTGGCGGTCTACGAGCCTTTCTATAAAAGATGATTTATACAATACGACACTAACGGGATCTCCAGTTATATCTTGTAAGGTGCGCCAGTAGATTGTTTACTGTCCTTCATTCGGGTTTAAATGAAATCAGACCACGTAAACCATTAAATTGTGGTCAATATTTTTTTGTCTTTTGTCAAGTAAAAAAAAAACTTCATAGGCTTCATAAGCACGACGACGAAGACGCTTGAGAAAATTTCATGAAATTTGATTAAGATTTAACCAATCAACTGCGATTTGAATTAAAAAAAGGAGGGTGCGGAAATTGCGTGTGTCGCATAAGGTTTCCCAAAAAGTATAAGTAAGATTGAAAACCAAGATAAAAACAATTTTTATTGGAGGAAATGTTATTTTGGTTTCATCAAACATTTCAGTAGCATATATATTTTTTATTATCGTTAACAATAAACCAAGGAATGCACTTTTGCCCTAACGCTGTTCACCAGTCTCTCACAAACTCCTTTGCAATTGTTTTACACACTTTTGTCCAGTCCTTCGAAAATTTTTCGACGGTATCTATTGGTTTAACATGTTTCCTTAGATATGCGTATTTCAGAGCCTAAAATGGCTCGATTGGTGGGGCTTGAGGACAGTTCGGAGGATTCATAAGTTTTGTCACGTACTGAACTTGACTAGCGTCGTACCATGCTTCCTGATCATTGGCGGAAAACGCCGATTCAAGCTTTCCCGGATGAACGTATCAGTCTTCATTTTCTCTGATGTCACAAACGGCTCTGACTACATTCAGCATTCGCAAATAGCTTGCCAAACGATTGCCTTTTAACCGAATTTCTCGGTAAAATTTGACTTACCGGCATCATCGACGTCCTGGCCTTCACGCACGGTGTAACATTGATCTTCCGGAAACGTTTTACAGTAAAATTTTAAATATGTTCCATCATCCATGACAATACACGCCGATATTCCATCCTGCCTCTGAGCCTGCGGTTTAACAGTTGAAGCATGCTTTCACTCCTCTGTTTTAGCATCATCGGCTTCTTGAAGGTTTTTAAACTTTCAGAAGTACTTAGCTTTTTGGTGACATCTCGAACATAACTGCTTTTTTTATTCGAAAAAAAGTCATGATTTCCCGGTCTATTTTTCGGTCCATTGGCGCTGGATTTCGACCATATTTCGCTGCGTCCGCAGAGCTACAATCCTAAACAGACTTCCAAATGGCATTTTGAATGGCAAAGGGTAAATGCACCCTTCTTTTTGGAGAAATGCTCCTTAAACTTTGGAAAAATGCTCCTTAGATGCGTTTGCCCGGTATAATGCAATCGAAGGTATTAACCTTCTGGTTAGCGCTTGCCGGGTGTTTTGACGGGTCTTCAATTTCTTCAAGATTGTATAGTTTTGACGGGTTTTAAGTTTCTGAATTTAAGACCGTCAAAACGAAATTAAGACTCGTCGAAATGAAATTAAGACTCGTCCAAATGAAATTTAAACCCGTCAAAACTACCTCGCTATACAATCTTGAAGAAACTTAAGACCCGTCAAAACAACCGGCAAGCGCTAACCAGAAGGTAAATACCTCCGATTGCATTATACCGGGCAAACGCATCTAAGGAGCATTTTTCCAAAGTTTAAGGAGTATTTCCCCAAAAAGAAGGGTGCATTTACCCTGCTGCCATTTTGAATAGCTCCGATACTCACACTTTCCAGTTTCGCCAGTTGACTTAGGGTACGTAGAGCACCATCTGTGCACAATCTGTTTACACTTATCGGAACAAATGCCTCGCATTTTGATGACTTTGTTGCAAAAATCCAATTCCGATACAGCAATTTGTTTTTTAGAATGGTAACAAAGACACACATTGAATATCATCTGTCTTACGTCATCCGGTTGCGTACAGTTTCGTGTAGAAATCGTGCTTATACTTTCTGGGTCACCCCATAATTGTAACAATGTAACATGCCACAAGAACTTAGTATTCAGTACATAGTTGCCGTTTGGCTTAATTTCCAATATTATGATAGCACAGCATAGGAGCTACGTTCATGAATAACTTGTTGAAGACAGGCATGTCACCATGAAACGGAACCAGTTACTGATACGTTTCTTTGCGCAATAATCTCCATGAAGACACATCTCGATTGCTCACCTGGCCACGTCCATGAAACCGTTGGAGATAGGAAGGATTTTGTATCTACCTTTAAGAAGACAGGGGACTCACGTAGCCTTCAGTAGACATAAAAGGAAAGGGGAAATGAATAGTCAGATTTATTGGATAGCAGCAACAACATTGCGTTAATATAATATACAACTTTATGTATCATTATATGTTTCTAGTTTCGCTATCTGAATCAATAGATTCAGCTTTATCTTAAATTTCTTCAATTTTTAACTTTACTTTTTTTGTATCCATCGCTCCGAAAAAAAATTCTCACACATTTACAATTAAATATATTGTAACCATTAAATAGAATCTAAAGTATGTACAATTAATAGTATTGTTGACAACGATAAGATGGCAATAGGAGTTATTGTTTCTACAATAGAATCTATTGTAAATTAAGACATCGACAATTGAAAAAGAGGGTTGTTGTGTATGTTGTTATGTTATTTATTTTCCTCAAGCAAATTCCTTAACATCTCCGCTATCAAACATTTAAATTTCATCTTTACTTGCAAACTTACTGGCTTTTGATTTAACTCCTGCCATTAATCTTTAGACACACTTTTCTCTCCTGGCCTGGTTAGCCTTTGTCTACTTCTTTTTGTCCTCTTGAACTAATTTTGATTCTCCTACTATTTTCTGACAATAAATTTTCACCCAAAATCGCTCGATTGGTCGTAGTTTGGAGGATTTATGTCACGCGGTACAACAACGATCTTATTATCCTCGTACCGTATATAAGTCGCTTTTGAATAGTGGTAAGATGCCAAGTCTGGCCAAAACAGGATTGCTTGAGAATGTTGTCTCGAAGAGGTAACAGACGCTTATTAAGACACTCTTGGATGTACATGGTTGACTGATTGTTCCGCATGTATAGATGGCTTGTCGCACTAGATCACTTTTCCTCAATTTTTGTCCCTTTAACTTGAGCTCCAGGTTTCCTTTATCCTCGGTGGTGTAGAATTTTAGTCTGCAGAAACTTGTTGATTACATTCGAGACTGTTTTCAAAATTGTTCCAACCATCCACTACGAATCATCCCACTCGTTGTCGAATCCCGCCATTGCTAGCCAGCATCCTACACACCACACACTACACAAAAATCATGAGTAAAATATAGTAAAGAAGTGATAAAAGCTAATTGAAGCTTTGGGATTTCAAATCCTGAGGCGTATGTAGCCCACTCCAGACGATCTCTGTGACTTAGACCACATAATGAGATCTCTTAGACTAGATCGTCTGTTTAGTCAGTAACAAACAAAACAAAAATCTGCTTCTTGTGTTGATGAACAAGAAACACTCTTGTTCAATATTAGAACCGGATTTTTCATACGTCAATAGGTGTTGTTAGCAAAACGAGCATCCAGGTCCGTCCAGTGTATTCCGAATTTCAAATCTGGTTATTTCAAGACTGGTAGCGAGTAACTTTTAAGTGCCTTGGTCACTATTTTCGAGCCGGTTACTATGAAGTCTCTGATTTCGAGGCATTTTAACTAAACTAACTTTTTCTTGTTACTATTTTCCACTATTTTACTCTCAAAACCAAATTTAATTATACACTTTTCTGTGTGTACAAGATGACAATTGGTCTCGAATCGGCTTTTTTGGATTTTCGAACCGTTTGTGCAAGAAGAAACAGCGATACGTCGAGACGATATATTCCCACGACGTTTTCAGTTACGTAAAACGAACACGCATGCAATAACCATTGACGGCACTGTTGAAAGACCATATGTTCGTCTTTTTAAGTAGAAATATCCGTTGGTGTGAGAAGATAGTACGTAGTCCGTAGAATCACACCGTTAACGCGGTAGATAACCACACGACTGAAAAATGTTCAATAGATCTTTTAAGATCTGCAAAACTTAGTAACACTGCTTGAAGTAAATTTATTGAGACGTAAGATGACGTCTGCTGATAGGTTTCCTTCCGTAAATATTTTGATTCACATCCCAAATCCAGAAGTGTTGTCTCAAGACGTTCATCTTCTTTTTCTTGGTATTTTCATTCCTATTGCTTATCAAAAAAAAAAAAAAAAAATATGCTTATTGTTGGCTCTCAACTTACTGTAGCACTTCGCAGTTAATGGGTGTCTCACATCAAATCGCATCACAGAACAAACGCTGTAGAAAATAACCTAGTTTTCCGATCCTTTTCAAACTTGCAGACAATAAAAAAATAACCCATTGGTAATATTTATTTCATTCAACATCAATATCATAACCGTACGCCCGCTCCTTACGCTTAACTCCACTCATTAGGTTCTGTACAACATCTGGCTGCAGCTCCTTCTGTACGGAAATCCACTTTTTCTTCATGTCTTCCTCAAATTTGACTTCCTGGGGATGCTTCCGTCGGGCCTGCTTCATAATAGCCCAGTATTTTTCGATGGCCTTTAGTTCCGGTGCGTAGGAGGGGTTAATGTCCTTGGGTACGAAAGTGACCCCGTTGGCTTCGTACCACTCCAGGACCACATTTGAATAGTGTCACGAAGCTAGGCCCTCGTGTTGCTTCAACAGAGAAAGCCCCGATTACAGTCTCGGTAGTTGCGAACGGTGCACTCCGTTTGCCATATGAGCAGATCGCTTGTTAAATCATGAATTTTTGGCAAACTTTGAAAGTTTCTGCTCCCTTGTTTCCTCCGGAACATCAAACTTGTGCTGGGCGATGAAGAACAGTAGCCCCGCAATCTGCCGGAAGTCCTCCTTGACGTAAGTCTCATCATCCATGATGAGACAATGAGGCTTCTTCAGCTTCTGGGTGTACATTTTCCGGGCCCGTGACTTTCCCACCGTATTTTGCCGTTCGTCACGATTTGGAGCCTCCTGCACTTTGCACGTATGCAGTCCCTCCCGGTCTTTGGCTCTCTGAACGAAAGACTTGGACAGATTCAATTTTTTGGCCACATCCCTAACCGAAGCATCGGGATTCCGCTTGAACGCTTTCACGATACGCTTGTGATCCTGATCACTAATAGAACATCCATTCTGACCGCATTTCTCCTTCCGTTCGATGCTCAGAATGTTGGTAGTAACGTTTAATCACACGACTCATCGTTGACTGCACGATTCCAAGTTGTTTTCCGATGTCCCGATGAGAGAGTTGAGGATTTCCCAGGGGCTTGCGCAAAATTAATTCGCGACGTTGCTTTTCGAGTGACGCCATTTTCAAGAGAAAATACCCAATGAGTAATTTTCTACAGTGTTTTTTTTCCGTGATTCAATTTGATGTGGGACACTTTTTAATCAGCTGAATCTTATATTCCTATTTTCACACGAATTACATTCTCATATGAGTGCCATAAATTTATACCTATTTCCGTTTTCGTACGAATCCGTTTTTTTATGCAAAGATTCGAGCGAACACGGTCGTGGGGATGAATACTTAAGAGTGTTCGATGCTAACTTTACATTGAGTGATTGTGTGGCAACAGCCTCCTTACTCCTCTATACCGTCCCGGAAATTCCACCCCACATAGTGTTGCTTTGTAGATGCACTTTTGCAATTGATCTATAGGAAGTTCTGATAAGGTTCTCTGTCTTATTTTATGCTTCATTGAAAGACAATTTGTATTCCATTTTTCGCAACTGTGGCCACTTTTTATTTGGTCACATAACTCAGCAAGGTAGTCACTAAAATCTCTCTTTTGATATCACCAGCCCTGAAACTTGAACTCGCTACTTTTGGTGGAAAAGTTCCACATGATAAAATCAGCAAATTCTGCTCCAATCCATGGGTAACAAGGCATTGGCAGTCTGGTCACCACCTTCAAAACCAAAACCACTGAATTCGAATTCACAAATTTTTCGAATTCACAGATTTATAACAAACTTCAAGGTTCAACTTTAAAACTCAACTTTAATTTTTCGAATTTGCTAGTACAGAAACAAGAAAGAAAACATGACAGCTTAGGTAAAATTGAAACGTCCTCAGTGACGCTTGCTTTGATTTTCTGTGAAAATAACATCTAGGAATGAAACAATCGAACGAAATACACATTCAATAATTAACGTTCTGAAAAAAATGTGCTTGATTGGGACAGTCTCATCAGGTTTTTCGATGCAATTTAACTTCTTTGGAAAAATATGTCTTCCGAAAATTTCAAGCGCAATGCTTTTATGTAGACGGCAATGAATAACAAGAATACGAAGAATTCTATCTAAATTTTAAAATTTGGCAAGAAAAATATACCATGATCCCCACTTTCTAATATCTAAAAAAAATGGTGATCCGTGAAGTTTTCCGTGCTGAGAACCACTGTACAAAGCTATATGAAGGGTACATGTTCGGCCACTTGCCTCGAACGAACCAAACAATGTAGCACGCACACCTGTTTTCAGTCGGCACTGTCTTCTTAGGAACTTTTCAAATCGAACCTAGCAAGTTGAACAAAAAGGTTGATTTAGATCTGCTGTGCACACGTGTATGCCTTCGCACGGAAAAATGATGTTGAATCATTCAACGGTAACTGATTTTAATTATTCATTGATACCAGTGCAGACCTCAATTCACCGTTTGGATTATTCTTTTTGTATGTGTTTGTTGGTACAATACGCTGGCTCTCAGCTTAGTGTTCTGCCAGAGGTTTCCCTGGTTGAATATTGTTGGCAAAAGTAGTACTATTTGTCCAGGGAAGTTGATAAATTGTTCAACCAGGCCTCATCGAGAATCAACTGAACCAAAGTATCCGCCTGACTTTTTTTTTTTTTATTATTTATTTTTTTAGTGAAGGAAAAAGATAAAAGGCATGTTTATATACATCAGTTATCTTAGAACTAAGGTTAAGGGGTGGAACCGATTACTCGCGGCCGTCTCGAGGTTAATAGGAATTACAATTTTATGGATGGGAAAATTGCGGTGGAAATTTTAAACAAAACATGAGGAACAATGGTTTTCTTATATCTAGAATTTCAAATTACAATTTTTTAATTGAACGTTTTCAATTTAAAAAAAAAAATTCACTCACTCACACACACACACACAACACTCACACTCACAACCACAATCACTCACCGATGCACACAATCCTCAAAAATTTAACCTAAACAAGTAAGTTAATCAAACTTCAATCTAAGGCTAATGTTAGTCAAAAACACATAAATGAGTTTCATAAACTCCAGATCGCGTGCAGCCAAAATGTCTCGAATCGGTACATTGGGTTGTCTACCTCGAGCCCGAAGGGAAACATAAAAGTCAGATCTGACTCCACGATGCTCAGCACAAAACCAAATAACGTGATCTGCGTCCTGATAGCCTTGTCCACACTCACAGAGATTGCTGTCGCTCATCCCAACCCGGTATAAATGAGCGTTCAAAGAATAATGATTGGACATGAGGCGAGACATGACACGAATGAAGTCTCGTCCCACATCCATCCCCCAAAACCAAGATTTCTTCGACACCTTTGGAATGATAGAATGTTGCCATCGCCCCAAATCTCCTTTACTCCATTTATACTGCCAGCTATCGAGTGATATCTGACGAAAAATATAGAAAAATTCGTTGAAGGCGATTTGTCGGTCATAAATATCGCCTTCCATAGCGCCCACCCTTGCAAGCGAGTCCGCTTTCTCATTGTCAGGAATCGAACAATGAGAAGGGACCCAAACAAAGGTGATAATAAAAGAACGTGAAGATAAAGCACTTAGAAGACCTCGTATTTTCATAAGAAAATAAGAGGTGTGCTTTACCGGCCTCAAGGAGCGAATAGCCTCTATAGAACTAAGACTATCCGTGAAAATGAAGTATTGATCCGGTGTTAAAGAGGCAACAGTTTCTAAAGAAAAATGAATTGCTGCCAATTCCGCGACAAAAACAGAACAAGGTGCTTGAAGTTTATGAGCGACGCTATAATTTTCATTGTATACACCAAAGCCAGCGGAGTCCTCTATCAAAGACCCGTAAGTGAAAAATGTTTTGGTGGAATTAACTAGGCCAAACTTTGCAGCAAATATCACCGGAGCAATCATAGAACGATGATGCTCTGGGATTCCACGAAGCTCCTGCTTCATGGATAAATCAAAATGAACCGAATTTCCGAAGTCGGAGAAACAAACACGATTGGGAATATTCAGCGAAGGGCTGACATCCTGTGTTATGTATAAATGGTACAAAGTCATGAAGCGGGTTTGAGTATTCAACTCAAGGAGCTTCTCAAAATTTTCGATCACCTGCGGGTTCATAACTTCACACCTGGTGAGGAGCCGGAGAGATAATTCTGAAAACCGATCCGAGAGTGGCAACATGCCAGCCAGCACTTCAAGACTCATGGTATGAGTCGAGTGCATGCAACCTAACGCGATACGAATACACCGATACTGAATACGTTCCAGTTTAATGATGTGCGACCGAGCCGCTGACTGAAAACAAAAACTACCGTATTTTATAACCGACAAAATCGTTGTCCGGTACAACGTTAGAAGATCTTGTGGATGCGCTCCCCACCAGGTCCCGGTAATTGTGCAGAGAAAGTTGACCCTCTGCTGGCACTTTCGCTTCAGATACTCAATATGGGATCTCCAGGTGCACTTAGAATCGAACCAGACCCCAAGATATTTAAAGGACATAGAATGAGTTATCGGTGTACCCCAAATTTGAAGCTTCGGTTGTGCAGGGTTATGCTTCCTAGAAAAAACTACCAACTCAGTTTTCTCCGTAGAGAATTCGATACCTAGCTCGAGAGCCCAAGTAGACAAATTGTCTAAGGTATTCTGTAAGGGTCCTTGCAGATCGACCCCATTGGGTCCCGTGACAGACACTACACCGTCATCTGCAAGTTGTCTCAACGTACAGTTGTCACTTAGACAACCGTCAATGTCTTTGACATAAAAATTATACAAAAGGGGGCTTAATCATGATCCCTGGGGGAGACCTATGTAGCTAAATCGGGAAGCTGTAGAGGTTCCATGAGAGAAGCTCATATGTTTCTCTGACAGCAAATTGTACAAAAAATTATTCATTAATGGTGAAATGCCACAAGCGTGGAGTTTATCTGAAAGAACTTCAACAGATACTGAATCAAAAGCCCCCTTGATATCCAAGAAAACAGAAGCCATTTGCTCTTTTTTAGCAAAAGCTAACTGAATCTCTGTGGAAAGCAGCGCGAGGCAGTCGTTCGTTCCCTTACCCCTACGGAAACCATATTGAGTATCTGAAAGCAGGTTATTCGTCTCAACCCATTTGTCCAGACGGAAAAGGATCATTTTCTCCAACAACTTTCGAATACAAGATAACATCGCGGTGGGTCGATAGGAGTTGTGGTCGGACGCGGGTTTACCAGGTTTTTGAATGGCAATAACTCTCACCCGTCTCCAGTCATCCGGTACAATGTTGAGAGCCACAAACTGATTAAACAAGTTCAACATGCGCCTCTTAGCGACGTCTGGGAGGTTCTTAAGCAAGTTGAACTTGATTCTATCAGCCCCTGGAGCCGTATTTCCACACGAAAGGAGTGCGAGAGAGAGTTCTACCATTGAAAAAGGTTGGCTGATCTCATCTATCGAATTTGTGGTTTAACGAGGAAACATTTGTGCTGGCACAGAATCTGGACAAACTTTTCGCGCGAACTTGAGGATCCATTGGTCCGAATACTCCTCGTTCTCGTTGTTCGTAATTCTGTTACGCGATCTTCGCGCCGTATTCCAAAGGGTATTCATCGACGTTTCACGCGATAGCCCGTCCACGAATTGTCGCCAGTAACCGCGTTTCTTGGCCTTGATGAGGCTCTTAAATTCTCGTTCGAGCGCCGTGTACCTTTCGAAGTGCTCAGGTGTTCCACGTCTACGAAAAACTTTGAACGCGTCGGACTTTTTGCGGTAAACCTCGGTGCATTGCTGATCCCACCATGGGGAAGGAGGTTTCCTGCGAAATGACGTTCCTTGAACTGGTCGAGTTTGAGCTTGAAGCGCGCTTTCCAAAATCAGGTTGGAGAGGAAGTTATATTCCTCCAGCGGTGGAAGCCCTTCTACCGTTGTTACGGCTTCATCTATTGCTGTCTTGAACCTTGTCCAATCGATATTACGAGTTAGATCATACGTGACGTTAATGGATTCCGGCAGAGTGAGCCCGGTGGCAACCGAAATTTTAATAGGCAAATGATCACTACCGTGGGGATCCTGGATCACATTCCACGTGCAGTCCAACGATAATGAATTCGAGCAAAGTGTGAGGTCTAACCTACTGCCAAGTGAGGATGGACCAGCCAAGCGTGTAATTTCTCCATTGTTGAGAACGGTCATATTGAAGTTGTCACAGAGGTCATATATTAAAGGAGACCGGTTGTCATCGTACAGTTCTCCCCAGCCTGTACCGTGAGAGTTAAAATCTCCCATGACCAACCGCGGAGCAGGAAGAACTGAACAAATATCTGAAAGTTGTTTTTGGTTTATTGAGGCTCTAGGAGGAATATAAACGGAAGCAATGCAAAGGCTTTTATTTTTAATAACAGCCTGACATGCGACAACTTCAATACCTGGAATAGGAGGAAAATTCACTCTATAGAAGAAGTAGCACTTTTTGATCCCCAAAAGTACTCCTCCTCCACGTGAATCCTCACGATCAAGCCGAATAATGTTGAAATCGTGAATCGGAAGATCGATTTCGGGTGAAAGCCATGTTTCACAAAGAGCAAATGCATCACAATCGGTATTGTGAGCTAAAAATTTGAATGATTCCAATTTAGGAATCAAATTTCGACAATTCCACTGCAGAATAGTGATCAAATCCCCGACCTCTTTTGGCAAATTATCCATCGAAGGAAATGATAGCTGCAAGGAGGGGCCACTTTAATGTTAATTTCTTCAAAGAAGTTTTCACAGTGGGAAGCATTGCCATAACAATGCTTTTAAGAGGGTCAGACATTTCGAGGTACTTGAAAATACCTTCCACAATATCATCAAATGAGAACAGCCCAAATGAAGAGGGGGCTTCTGTTCTTAAAATCGGGGCATCAGGGGTTTTGGATGTCCCCGGGAGAGATGGGAAATCCTGTGTGTAGTTGGCACTTCGAAAACCAGGAGGATTCGGATTATCCATCTTTACACTGCTCTTTGAATTGGGCATGTTGATTTGGGGCTTCTGTTCAGCTACTTTCCCTGCTCGGATACGTCTTCGCTTCCGCGAAGCACCTTCCGGAAAACTGAAAGATGTCCCCTCCTCAAGCAAGTCCGAATCAGACTCGTCATCTGACAGAGGAGCAAAAGGATTTGTATTGATATTGGGTGGCGAGGCTTTCTTAAGCATTTCTGCAAAAGATTGCCTTGAACGTTGTTTCAGAGAACGTTCCAATTTTTCCCCGCGTTGTTTGTACGCCGGGCATGACGAGAGAGCATGGAGAGGAGTTCCCTTGCAGAAAACGCATTTTAGTGTGTTATCTGCACAGGGACCAGCTTCATGTTTCTCCCCGAAAGTTGAGCAGCGTGCCTTATTGCCGCAATGGGAGGCCGTATGCCCCATCTGCTGGCAGTTTTGGCAGATCATTACCCGGGGTACAAATAACCGCACAGGTAGCCGAAGTTTGTCCAGTTCTAAGTAGTGAGGAAGGGCAGAGCCAGAAAAGGTCACCCGAAACGAGTCTGTGGGGGTAACTTTTTCTTACCCTCGCTGTGCGATATTTTAACTAATTTTCTTACTTCCAGTATCTGAACTGGGGGGAGCAGAGGGTTTTTGAATCGGCCAACCGCCCGCTTCTCCAAAATTTCAGGGCACAGACTCGCCTCTGTGACCACTTCTACAATCTCCACATCACGAGCTGGAATATAAACTCTATATTCCAGTGTAAAATGCTGGGAGGAAGCAATCTCATTAGCCTGCTTCAGGTTAGAGACGACAACACGGAGTTTATTAAATTTTACTTTCGTGATCTCTGTCACGGCTGAGAATCGTTTCGTCAAATCAGTAGTTATTTGGTACACATTCAGAGGTTTAATTTTGGGCTGAAAGTAGACAACCCATGGACCGACCGAATCCATTGGATACGATCGCGGTCGAAATTTTGGTTGTGCCTCCCCATCAGCAGGTGGCAAAGGCACTTTTTCAGCCAAACCGTCCATGTCGAAGAAACCTCTTCAACATGCACGATTTGCCTTACTTGTGGGAGCGTTGAACGCTCCCAACAATTTAAATCACACACAAACACAAAATAGGAACACACACAAATTAACGCTAAACTCTAGTGGGATGAGAGACAGGGGAAAAACTTAACTAATATTACTGATCTGTTGCTACTGCTGCTGACGCACCGTATGCCTGATGTATTTACAACATATATCTGACATTTAAAGTGACCGACTTATGATTGCGCTGAAGCAATCTTATGATAAAGTGGGCGGAATATTATAACCGGTGAAGCTAACCACATACAGGGTGCGGCAGAAAATAATGCGAAAATTTGTTCTATTTCTTTCAAATCCCATTTTCAACTAATTCAAGCAATAATATCAACATTTTCGAGTGCAGTTATCTTTATAAAGCCCTTTTAAACAAATTTATGCAATGTGTCCTCCATTTTTATTAATAACATCCTCGAGCCGACGCCGGAAGCCAAAGCATGCCTTTCGGAAGTAGTCCTCCGACATTGACTGCCATGTGCGTGTTATGGTTGACTTCAGGGTTTTCACACTAGGGTGTGATGTTTTGCAGGCTCGTGCTTCAACATATGCCCAAATCGAACAATCCAACGGATTAAGATCTGGACTGCTAGGGGGGCACAAATCCTTTGGCCAAAACTTCATGTTATCGTTGAACAATTGTTGGGTTCGATTGGACGTGTGACACGGCGCTCCATCCTGCTGTAGGACAACGTTTTGGTCCTCGGAGAAGTTGGCCTTCACCCAGGGAAGAACTTGGTCCTTTAAAATACCGATATACACTTCGGTATTGATTTTAACTGCAGCATCAATGAAAACAGGCAGCATTTTCAAACCGTTGGACGCCACCAAGCCAAACATCATGACACCAGCCGGATGTTTGGTTTGAAATTTGAATTTCACTTTTTCCGGAACTTTCTCCATTTTCTGCGGTGAAATGAACCAGTCCGTGCGGCTGTTGGCCACAGCATCGATGCTGAAAAGCTTTTCGTGGGAGAACAGGATTATCATTTTTTCCTTCTTCAACAAGGAAAGCAATCTCTTGGAACGAGTCACTCGTAGTTCCTTGACCCGGTCCGTAATCAAGTGGCGTTTCACTCTGACTCTGGAAGATGCATGCAGGTCTTCTTTGATTATTCTCCGCATGGATTTCTCCGAAATATTGGCTTCCTTTGCAAGTTTTCTTATGGAACGCCCTGGGTTGCGAGCAATTTTTGCACGGACCGATTTGATCACGTTTGGCGTGCGTGCAAAGCGCGGACGTCCGCTTCCCGGCTGCTTAGGACCATCCTGCAGGGACTTTTTTATGCGGTAAACTGTTGCCAAATGGCACCCAACCACCTTGGCAATCTCTTTCGGCTTCTTCTGGGCGAGCAACAAACTGGTGACCACTTCTTTCGCGAACATTTTGACGAATTTGCAATAAAACAAATAGAATGTTTGGATGCAGCACTTGAAAGTAAACATAAACAAATACACTTTCGACAGAAATTAGTCACTAGCTATACGAATTAACCCAATACTCAAGTTTGAACATTTTCGCATTATTTTCTGCCGCACCCTGTAGTACCACATAGATAGATGCTTAGTGGCGGAACGGATGGTTCAATGAGCTACCTCCTTCGGCTTTTGACGTAGGACTACGTCTTTGTTTTTAATACAGGGGTACACGTTGCGAGAACGATAATTTGGAGCTTCATGAAATATGCTTAGGTTTTGAACGTTAATAACTAATTCATTTCATGACCGATTTTCAAAATCTTTGCACCAATCTATTTGGAATATTTCTACGCATCAATTTTAATATTGAAATTGATTGATTTTGAACATTAAGCTATTGAAAATAACGTAAATAGAAGATGATGTCTTATAATGTCGATTTTCAGACTAAAGTTACCAAATACACAGTACTTTCCTAGCACAGACTTCATATTTCAGTAAGGAACGTCTCCTAGGCAGCCATGAATGTTATATAAGGGGCACACCTTCGCATTTTGGTTTAGTTTTTCGGCAATCGTGGAGCTATGCAGAGTAGGATCTGCTGTGGGAAAGCATTTGCGGTAGCAAGCACCCTGGAGGGTGCACTGACGAGTAGTCGTTGCCCGGAGAGACGTTGGTGCAGTTGGCTGCTGGTGCTGATGCTCCCGCCAACCTCGCTGCCAGAAACATGGCTGCTGAAGCCTACTGTATGTATGTATGTAAGGTTGCCACCATCCCTTCTAAGACCTTGTCATGTATGCAGCTCCACTTAATAGCAAGATCAAATTGAGTTACCGGGGTTGCATACACAGCTTACGCTGAAAACCCGCGGGAACATAAGATTCTCCTTCCAACGATACGATCCAACAAATCGAATAACCCAATTCGCAATACTTATTAAGCTTTCTACGGGATGGCTTGTTAAGAAGGGCGCGTCACTCTCACTGAAACTGTTGGAGTAGAATTCACAGCATCACAATCGAATCGGTAGGATAAAGAAAATGATACTGTTTGTTCCCTCCTAGACGCCGGTTGTCATACCACTCCATTGTCCAATTCCAGCTTGAGTGATACCCTGATGCTCCCTCCCTTCCCAATATATATTCAATTTCATATAGTAATATTTAAAATATAGTGAATTAATATTATAATTATAAAAAATATAGTGAATGAATATTATAATGACAAATAATATAGTGAATGAATATAAGAATGATAATAACAATTCCATTTGTGGACCTGAAAGTTTAGACAATGTAGCTGCGAGAAAAAAAAATTGATTTAAAATTATCTCATAAAACTTGGGATATCCATGGATGATCTGAAATTATATAGCAATAGAATAGTAAACCTAAAATTTCGATGTGCTGTTCCGTTTCCTTGCAATAATTTTTGTAGTGAGTCTCATCGGAAATAGTGATTTTAATGAAATGAATTTAAATGCAATTATGTCACATCATTTAATATCATAACATAAAATAATAAACTGACGTTATAATATAAAATAATAATACCAGCAGGCCAGTAAACTATAGTAGAATACATATATCCGTAACTAAGCTGACCATCCACTCATCGAAAGACTTCCACTGTTGCAGTTTCTATTGGATTAAGATCTACTAAGATTAGAATTTGTTTTCACAATAATAGTCAGAGAACATAATAAACGTAGGTACAAGATATATCTGACATCTACTGGTATGTTACTGAAAATAAAAATTAGATGTGTATTAATATCATAATAATATTGGAAAAACTGAAAACAGCTAATAATAAGGCGAAATAAATTTCATATGAGTATGAATCCAAAAACTGAATCTTAATAAAACTAAAATAAAAAAAAATTAAAAAATTGAATTTTTCGATAGCTCTTGTTCATCTGGACCCATAAATGATTCTTTATGTCTGTGAAATAGGAAATGAATGATTGTAAACTGTTAGGTTTTGAATTAATATATATTTTTGATGAAGAAGGAAAGAGCTTTTTTTAAGTAGAATTTTTCGAATATGATCCTTTCTAAAAAAAAAAAAACATTAAAAACCTTCCTATCTTTTCAAATACATAACGTAGGTTAGATGAGCTATAACTGACAAGGATGCATAAATGCGAAGCTGAAAATGACTTATAAAAAAGCATACAAAATGTAGTGAATGGATGTTATAATATAAAATGATAATAATTTCATTTGTATTTACATGTCTGCAGATTGTGGTCCTGCTGCAATTGTATACGGACCCGCGCATCCACCATGAACCTGAAAGCTTAGATAATGTATCATAGCCACGAGAAAAAAAAATTGATTTAAAATTATTTTACAAAACTTGGGATATCCATGGATGATCTGAAATTGTATAGCATATAAAGAATAATGAACCTAAAATTTCGATGTGCTGCTCTGCTAATAAATGTGATATAACCACAATGGAACTGACTCTTAGCTTCGGGTCTTGATCCCTACTGAGCCCTTGCGGCACGTCAAGCCGGCCAGTTCAGCGCAAGGATCATATGATTGAATTTATAAGGCTAGTGGTTTTTCGTCATAAACAATGCAATTAAATAATTTCAATGAATTGCACTTCAAGTTCTACATGTTAAGAACGGTTTGATATTTTCTACCTTTGCTAAGATAACTTCACTTAGAAACAGTTGTGTCTTAATTAATTGAAATAAAACATTTTATGTTATAATACCATTTGAAATTTTTGTGTGTGACCTAGACCAAAATTACGGATAATCCAATAGCGAGCAATCCAGACTTTGAATTCAAGGAAGAATTAATAATACTAGGATTCTATTTAATTATTCCGATTGAACCTCTTAACAAAATCCCCACTAAATTGCTCTTAAGTTTTTATAAGTAAAAAAACATGGTGTAGCATCTGAATTATTCTAACTCTGTGTTTTAATGGATTGAACATTTTTCTTGAAGGCGTATAGGACATTATTGTTTTAATTGTAATGTCTGTCAAACATTATCTTTTCAGTACGTTATGCATATCTTTTGAACAAATAAGCAGCTACTAGTTTAGTGTAATATTAAATTTAGTAATAGTACAGTAGTTTTTTTTTTTTTTTTTTGGTGGGTGTTGGCCAAATTTGGATTTTTTAGATATAATCCTAAATAGGCTATAAAGGGTGATACGGTCAAAATTTGGTCAAGGGAAAACGCGTGTAAATCGGTGAAATCGTTTATTTAAAAAAATCAAATTAAATTTCTTTTTCAAGTTCAATTAGTATAAAATTCAGGAAAAATATTCAGTTAGGCTTCCGCTTTTCCAAATCCGAATTGCCGGGCCTTACGCTTGACCCCTGCCATCAGATTTTGTACAGCCACCTTGTCCACCTTCTTCGCCGCAGAAAGCCAGTTTGCCTTGAATTGCTGCTCGTCCTTAGCAGTTTTTTTGGTCTTCTTTAGGTTCCGCTTGACAATAGCCCAGTATTTCTCAATTGGGCGGAGCTCTGGCGTGTTGGGAGGGTTCTTGTCCTTGGGAACCACCTGCACGTTGTTGGCGGCGTACCACTCCATGGCCTTTTTACCGTAATGGCAAGATGCCAAATCCGGCCAAAACAGTACGGAACAACCGTGTTTCTTCAGGAAAGGCAGCAGACGTTTATTCAAACACTCTTTCACGTAAATTTCTTGGTTGACAGTCCCGGAAGCTATGAAAATGCTGCTTTTCAAGCCACAGGTACAGATGGCTTGCCAAACCAGATATTTCTTTGCGAACTTTGACAGTTTCGTGTGCTTGAAAATATCTGCTACCTTTCCCCTTCCTTTTGCCGTATAAAACTCCTGTCCCGGAAGCTGCTTGTAGTCGGCTTTGACGTAGGTTTCGTCGTCCATTACCACGCAGTCAAACTTCGTCAGCATCGTCGTGTACAGCCTCCGGGATCGCGCTTTGGCCGTCGTATTTTGTTTATCATCGCGATTTGGAGTCACTACCTTCTTGTAAGTCGATAGTCCGGCTCGTTTTTTGGCTCGATGCACGGTTGTAGACGATACACCCAGCTTATTTGCGGCATCTCGGAGAGATAGGTTAGGGTTTCGCTTGAAACTACCGGCAACTCTCTTTGTCGTCTCAGCGGCTTCCGGTTTTCGATTTCCCCCCGATCCAGACTTCCTGGCTGTCGACAAACGTTCCCCAAACACTTTAATTACATTTGTAACGGTTTATTTGGCAACTTTTAGCGATTTTGCCAACTTTGCGTGCGAGTAGCTCGGATTTTCGCGATGCGCGAGCAAAATTTTGATACGCTGCTCTTCTTGCTTGGACGGCATTTTGACAACTGAAGAGTGAATTCCAAAATCAAAATAGGAGCAACATTCTACACACACACACCTTCAAAATGAGGGGTGTTCAGGTTTTTTAAATGCAAAATTGAAAGAAATACGTCAAGTTGATATTGACCAAATTTTGACCGTATCGCCCTTTAGAGTATGTTTCATACATCTAGTAACCTAACGTCCGTGCTCCGTCACAATATTTTCTATTGTGATGTGTCCAACTCAATGGGTAAATTGAACTGAAGGTGAGTTTGAAAAAAGGGGAACTTGGAGTAGAGCACACGTGCCTACCGGTTGACACTAAATATTGGTCAACGTGCTTTTGCACATTTGTTTGAGAATTTGTTAAGCGACACAAATTTCCAAATCCTAAGTTTTTGCAAAGTCCTAGCATGCAGTTATGAGCTTCTAAATTTATCATAATAGCATATTAGCGTTAAACCTGAGAGGGTTTATTCATCGATTTCTGTTACAATTCCAAGTTGTAACATTCTGCCCATTTTCATGTTAAGCGGCGGGAATTTTTCTCGTGCTTTGGAATCAGTGGATTGTGAGTTAGGTTATTACAGGAAGCGGAGGGACTGTTTAGAGAAGTATACATTGAGAGTAGCTGAGCGGAGGAGATGAATAGAAATGAGCTTTCAGATGATTTGTTTATAGATCAAACCAATAATTAATCTTCAAACATTATAGGGAAACTGCCCCCATATTAATCTCATTGTTCCTATATTCATCCTACGATCAAAGGATCAAATCAAAGAATTGGGCAGTTGAAGGATCGGTTTCGTTTTGTAACCTTCGTTAAATAACTACAACAAAAATTACTAACTAATCCTGTCACGTGTATATCGTAGTGTTAATATAGTGCAAAATGATGAGATTATTATAGGTACATCTTCCCTATGTACTCACTAACAATAGAGGGTGACAGTAACAGTATAGACTAGTAACATTACAGGATTAAGGGGCTATTAAGTAGAACAGCCGACTGAGGTCATCAGATATAGCTTTTCATTAAATAGGTTTGGGTATGATGAAGTGTTGGGTTTGGATGGTTAAGGGGAATGCTTGAAGGAGAATTTATTGTTGGCCAATGCAAGGCAACTTCTACGTTTTCATTTGGTTGTTGGAATAAATATTTAATAATATGGGTTTATGGAATGTTACTAATTGTTACCGTTTTACACACGGGTTTTCTCAATACTTATAAGTAATAATAATTCTGTTAGGCATAAAGATTACTATCACAGAGCAATAAAGACTTAACTTGTAGGTCAATAGGTCAATAAAATTCATAACGTTAATATTTTTGACTCTGAGAGCAATTTAGCTAAATCAGAGTATTTGGAATACAACTTAATAGGATCACAGGGGTCGATAATAATCACACATCTCAACTCATTAATATAAGTTTGAAATGCCTTTTTATCATAAAGGGTCTGTTTAATTATATTTAGTTATATCAGCTATTAATGATGTGACGGGCCACCAATCCTAGGAGTAGTCCGGTTTGTTTAGTCTCTATTTGCAGGATCACCACTTGTAAAGGAGCATGCCGTCGCTCAGGAAAATATTCACTGGAAAAAATATCACCTGTGCAGCCGAGGGAACCATGAAGGGAATCGCCAGCCAACGAAACATGAAAGCATCAGATTCTGACCTTTTGTAGTTGTTTCGTCAATTTGTGTCTACATATTTTATTTTTATTATTATTCTTATTTCTTTTCAGGAAAGCATTTGGATGTGATGAAGTGTTGGGTTTGGATGTATAAGGGAAGGGTTGTACAGAGAATTTGTTGGCCAATACAGGGCACCTTCCACGCTGCCATCTGGTTGTTAAGAGAGACAATTAATGAGAAAAGTTCATGTAATGTTACTAATAATCCAAAATCTAAAAGGTACAACTATGGACATTAGTCCACTCTCAAAATTTTGAAATATTTTCAAGAGGTCGGAATAAAATCTTCATTATAATGGCCAATTGAGCGCAATACAAATTACTACTAGTTAGTTATTTTCACACGGGTTTTCTTATAACGTTTTAAGCATTAGTACTTCATTCAGGCAAAAAAATAGATAATTAATGTACCAGAAACTGGACGGACACTTGTGCCTACCCAGTGGAGGACCCGGATACGACCACCCATGTGAGTCTAGAGTATCGCACGAGCTGACGAGTGCAACGGGAAGGACTGTAGGTGTATAGACCTGGGGGTGAGTCCCCGGATACGCAATCTTAGCAGGAAAGCACGGACTATACACTGAACAATTACAATTACAATTACAGTACAGTAGTTTTTAATTCTAAGTAAATCAGGTAAACACAAACAAAGAAAACTCACTATCAAACTACGACTGTCGCTACCAGATAGCTGTAATTTTAAGATGTCTGCATAAATAAATATCATAGAAGTACTTCACGTGTTAAGAATGGATTCAAGATTATTTTAGCCGGTAGTGTATTTGGTTTGTTCGCAGTCGCCATATGCCAAAATTTTGCAATACAAAATGATATTTTTAAATTTCACTCATTCTTCCACAGTTTGAACCTAACATGAACCTGTAACGATTTATAATTCTTCGAATGAATCAGAAATCTGATTCTTCCACATGTAAACATAATTTTACACATTTTTTTTCTTTTTCAAGTCCTGAAGCAATGCTCTATTCTCGAGGATTTATTCTAGGGCGTTTATATTTTTCGTAGTAGAACAGAATATTGATCCATAAATCCGAAAGCGTTTAAAAATAAAGTTATTCCAACACGATTTTCAGATCATTTTACTTCTCAATATTTTGATCAGGAATGTTTGGTTGATAACGATATCCATTAAAAAAAAGTTATCCTCACATTCATTTAAACATCGGCATCATTGCATTTTCCTGCAACGCGATTTACAATATTTTTAAGTTTTACAAAATGCCATTTCAACTCTGTAGAACCAGCGTCAAGTTGCAAATAGGCTCCACCCTTGCGCTTTTTGCGTTGCTTTTGTGTATGATTTTGCGGTACATAGCCAAACAAAACTATCCCTAATTTGTTTCAAGAGAGATTTTTATGCTCTATTGAAACAAGTTGTGCTACTTGGGGCGACCTCTCAGATCGTCCTAGAGCTCCAAACCAGATGGCGAAATGACCAGCGGCAGGTCAGAGGGACCAAATAACTACGAAAGTCCTAATTAGTAAGACATCTGCGGGTGCTTTAGGCACAATAGCCCCCTCCCTGAAGTAATACCGAAATGCGGTTCCGGGTGTGGAGGGGGGGGGGTCAAGGCAAATGGCACGGGAGGGTTTAAGTGAGTCGAGGGGTGATACTCTCAACCCCACACCCCGAGCTCTTTAGGAGTCTGGATGCATATTTTCCTTCCCGTGCAAAAACAAACCTAAAGATAGCTGTAACAAGCGAAAAATAGAACATACATACATATTACAAATCGTCCATCGCTCTCTACTTGCTTCTTTTACCAATTTTCACTACTAGTACTTCTACTCAGACTATCCCAAATCTTCAATGGCTTTCTGATTATCCGGTATCTTAAGCAAGATACGCTTGACCTACTGGGGTGGTCTTCTATGATGCCAAATCTATGCCTCTACCCTAACTAAAGCTTGCTTCATTTAGAATTGGAACAAACTTTTGCTCATATTGTGGCGCTCCTGGTAGACGGATTTGGAAGTTCTTGGCGCCCACGTGTCGGGAATTTTGTCAACTTCACGTATGTATTTTTGACATTCCGCAAATCGATTGTACTTTGTAAACAATCAACATGGAAGCCGAAAGAAGGGAAAAAATTGTGCACAGTTATTTGGAAAATCCATTGTTGTCTGCATCTAGGCTAGCTAAACAGCTGAAATTGCCCAGAAATACCGTATGGCGCGTTATCAAACGGTATAAGGAAACATTGACGACGATTCGGAAGCCTCAAGCCAATCGTCGGAGTGGAACTGTCGACCGGAAACTGCGTGGTAAGATTTTGAAGACGATTAAGAGGAATCCCAATCTGTCGGACCGTGATTTGGCCAGAAAATTCGGTGCTGCTCATAGTACCGTGAGGAGAACTCGACTCCGGGAAGGAATCAAGTCGTATCGAGCTAGCAAACAGCCAAATCGGACCATAAAACAGAATAGTGTGGCCAAAATCCGTGCTCGGAAGCTATACGACCAGGTGCTGACCAAGTTCGACGGGTGTCTTCTGATGGACGATGAAACCTATGTCAAGGCTGACTTCGGGCAAAGGAGCCACATTTCGCAAGTCGAAACGAATAAAGTTCTGTCGACTCGAGCTTGTTTGGCATTATGGATTTCGAATCGAGCTCGAGAACGATTTAAATTCGACGAGGTACTAGATTTTCGAGCTTTATTGACATTATGTAACCATACACTCGAAACAAAATAGGCGGTCGAAACGAAACAAAACAGACGAATACTATTATCCTATCGACCGCCATTCGTATCGTGACGACTTTGAATCGAGTGATTTAAGTTTTATTATTAGTGTAATATTGTTTTTAATAAATTGGCGGTAATTAACTATTGTCATGTAAGTATTTTATTTTTTGTAACATATTTCTTGGTCGTAATTACAAAAACATGTGTTTTTTATTCGTAGGACCTCTGTGAATTCCAAAAACTCATTAGGCATCAATCCACCGCAAGTAGAGGCGTTATGTAGTTTTATGGAGCAGCACACCGTGCGCAGAATATGGTACCTTCACGGTACATCCCAAATTTCGATAACCTGAAACCAATTTATATGCAATAATATACTATCATATCATAACAACAAAAAAAGATAAAAAATGTATTTTGCCTCTATTTCCCGTAATGTCTTTCCATGTTCTAAGGCAAGGATGATCCCTAGGCGCACTGCAACTACGAACCTAATGTCAATAGTAAAATTCTCAATGTGAGCTCTAGGCACACAATGCTCTGTAGCAGGTGGAAAAACTACTTGATGTGATATTTCCACAATGGAACTGACTCTTAGCTTCGGGTCTTGACCAAGAATCCCTACTGAGCCCTTGCGGCACGACAAGCCGGCCAGTTCAGCGCCATAATAAGGACGCCATATTTCAGGAACATAATAATATGTAATTGTGATGCATAAACTTAAAATGTGCATACATAATTAGTCAAATTTTTAACATTTAAATGATTATGATTATGAAATGATTATGATTTTCTATGTTCCCAACCATGGTCTAATGTATTTATTACACAGTAACAATTTGACATTGATATTATTTTCAATGTAAATGTATGGAAATTTAGTTGTACATTTTTGATCTGGCACAACCAAACCAAACTTAAGCAACAAAATCTTCTTCTTCTTCTTCTCCTATTGGTGGCGGGACCTTAGTTGGTCCATACTGCCAAGTGTGAAGCAACAAAATCTATACAGTAAGAGTTATAGTGTTTTCAATGTGGATATGTCAAACTGTTGAAGTGTTTTAAAGAAGTTTAGTTTGAAAATGTTCTGAAGATTTTAGTAAAGCGAACATTGCTTTAAATAAAATGTCTGGAAAAATAATAATAACACACATATGGATGATTTGTTTAACAAGAAACTTCAATGATGAGACAAGGTTGCATCCACAAATAGACCCAATACGGTTCTTATAGCCCGACATTCCATCCATATCCGTCGGATGTTCTCGTCTTCAAGAAGTAATATCGAATTCGTTATTGAACCTAGCGATACCCGAACTTATTGTCAGTACAAACCCCAATCCGATACGAGTTACAGATAAAACCAAACACACTGACATTTTTCACAAGCCGACCCAATTTTGATACCCGATCCAGTTTGCAAGTGGATCAAAAACGAATCCGCTATAAGTGTTTTAACTTTTCGTGGTTCAAAACATTTGTCGTCTTATTGAGCTTATCTAAGAAAATGTATAACTGGTAACAGCATAACAGCAAACTATCTGCTCAATAACTATCGGGACAACAAACCTTGGTGCGTTCTATACTCGGTGTATTCGTTACCAGGTGAACAGAAATACAGAAATCGAATGAAAATCCAATTAAACTTTTCGTCTTCCAAATTGCCGATTAGTTTTTCACTTCAATATGCCGATTCAAAGATACCATAAACTATTCGAATACATCCTCAAGAGTATGTTACTGCAAGAACAATAAAAAAATTAATGTTTACTAAATGTTTACTTACTCCAATTCATTCAAGCTTAATGGGTTATTATGATCTCGAAGCTGGCGCCTTGATATTCTAAGGTTGCTTGCTTCCTCCTCCTCATCATCATCACTATCTGTATCGAAAAGCATAATCTGCTGTGCGCTAAAAGAATCACACCACTATTTCCCGTATAAAGCAAAACATTCATTTGATACTTACTTAAAAGAATAACTTTATTTTTCACTGATAAAAAAAACGATTTGGATTGCCGGCGCTAAATTAATTTGTTTATGTCTTGTTTGACAGCAGGTGCTCGAAAATCTACAACGGTTAGTCGAAATCTACTACTACAAAGAAAGATAATTTATCGACCGGTCGAAATGCATACATAATGCCGAAACATTTTCGAGTCGACTTTCAAAACAATCGTTTCGAGAAGCTCGATTCGAAATGCGCAATGAGGCCCCTGATTTTTTTTTTTTTTTTTTTTTTTTTTTTTTTTTTTTTTTTTTGTTTGTTTTGTTTTTATAAAGTGAAGTATTAGTTTTAATTTTCCAAGTTTTCCACTTACAATCGTTCTACTAACACGTTCGCAAAAATGTTTTTTTTTTTAATATTGAAGTGACGATTCTAGTTAAAGTGGCATCGTGTAAACAAAGCTTTGAAGATGAAAATAAAAATAATAATAAAAAAACACCTCGGTTGCGGAATGAGCCAAGACAGATTAACCTACTGCTTTCAATCGAAATGGAATCTCTTCGGTAACTTGAATGTAATGCTATTGTGATGCAGTTTGCTATGATTTAGGCCCTTGAATCTAGAATTCAAATTGAACCTAAGGGATGATGGGTGATGATGGCTTTACCTCCCTTACTCTGAATTATGCTGCAATGATATTAAAATGCCAACATGTATGCGTGAAAAATTAGCCACTCTGCGATAAATCAGCACCAATTGTGTAGATCCGATTTTAATTTGCTCTTCTTTTTTTTACCTTCCAGGATGCATCAGCGCTGCGTGCGTCTTTATGCTGTGGACACGGCACCTAGTCATAGTGTACATGTACATCGTCTCGGTTGGCCTCATTTTCCTGTCCTACTGGAGCAATGTGTCGGCTCTGTCAGTCATATCGGACGGTCCCAGTTTACTGGAGGACATTTCTATCCCTCAACATGGAACGACTGTTGGATCCCGGGGGCGTCGCACTTTCCATACTACCCCATCTGCTGGCCCAGTGGCTGATGGGGGTTATTTTTGCGTACATCCACTTGGGACCAAAGTAAGTCTATCATGGCAAATTTATTTACATAAATTGGTATTTATTTCAACCGTTTGCTTCCAGATACAAATTTATTCAGAAAGCACTACCATTCAGCTTCCTGATGCCACTTTTCCTAGCAATGCTGCCGCTGCCAACGGTAGTTCTTAAACATTCCCCAGCGTTCGCCGCTATCCTGCCGTTGGTTCTATCCAAAATTGCTCTGTGGAGCTCTTCGTTCGATGTGGTCAAGACTATCCTAAATGGCTACCAACATGCACGTAGTTTTGCCAGCAACTTTGGTATCTCAGCACTAATAGAAAACGAGTGGCAACGGTTGAATGTACCATGTGTGCTGAGGGCATTCTGGACTATTCGTTTGACTGAACAGCTCATAAGTCATCTCATAAACTCGGATGTTCCACTTAGGTTTGCTGTTACTGTCCAAAGTTTACTCGTGAGTGGATGTGAGACACTGACCGCTGTTTTAGGAATGACCAGTATCATTTCGCTCATCTGTCACTACATTGGAAAAGCGTTCCAGTTGTTCCTGCTATCGGAGGATTACGATGAAGACAAATCAATAGGGACCGTATCGGCAATCCTTTTCTATATATTAGCGCTTCAAACTGGATTAACTTCACTGACGCCAGATAAGAGATTCATCCGATTGTGTCGGAATTTGTGTTTATTGATCACGGCGCTATTGCATTTTCTTCACAATATTGTTGCTCCGATCCTGATGTCACTCAGTGCGGCAAGGAATCCTTCGAAGTAGGTTGATATTAAATGTATCCGCAATGGGGGTTTGAAATTTAATTGCCTATTTCGATATTTAGGAAACGGCATGCCCGAGCTTTGATGGTGTGCGCATTTTTGTTGTTAACGCCGATCGGCCTGTTGAGTGTTCTATGGACTCGCCATTCTCCGTCGACTTGGCTGCTAGCAGTAACTGCATTCTCAGTGGAAGTAATCGTTAAGGTGAGTAGCTGAGATGTCGGCCTAAGTAGCCCAATAGAATCCATATTTTTATGTTTTGGGTAATTCTAAGAATTTGGAGTTGGGTAATTTATGGTCATCTTGGAGAACTGTAACTTGTTCATTTGAGGGTGTGCCCGCTCAGCGACCGAAGCTGTGCTTTAAGTGGCAAAAGTTACGTCACGAAACTGTAAAGGACCGGACAGGAGCAAACTGAGCAGAGGGAGTGGAAAAGATAGGCACAAGGCGCCAAATGGCACAATTCCACCGGATTTCAAAGAAGCCAAGAGTCACGTGACACGTGGCCAAATGCTTGGTGATCGCCAGATTTATCGGATATCGACAAAGTCCGGAGTAGTTCAAGCCGATGCTAGACAATCACACGGAAGCGATGACCAGTCGTCATCGCCGGTGACTTCAATGCTTGGGTGGTCGAGTGGGGCAGCTGTCTCACCATCAAAGGGGATGCAGCACTTACTCCAGGGAGGGCTGAGAATTCATTATCGATGCACTTCCGGCAGCCCTTGCTTGTCAGGAATCATTAACTGGAGAGTGTGTGAGGAGAATACCCACAGTGCCCATAAAGCGATCCGGTACGGCATTGGAAACAAGACACAAATTGAATCTTGTGGAAGGATGATAAACAAGAGGAGGTTGAAAACGGTGAACTCCGACGAGCTGACAGCAGCAATAACTAGGGCTTGTGGTGCAACCATGCCAAGGAATAGGAAACCGAGATACGGTCACCGCCCAGCCTTCTGGTGGAATACGGACTGTTGTTGATCTATGTGCAATAAGATGGCTTGCAACGACACCAAAAGAGAAGAACGAAAATCGGTGCACTGAGCGGCAAGAAGCACTTTCAAGAAGGAAATCAAGCTCAGCAAGAAAGTCTGCCTTAAGGAGCTTCGCCACAACGCCAACGTGAATCCTTGGGGAGAAACCTACAAAGTACCATGGCGAAAATAAAAGGCCCAGCTGTACCACCTGAAAGCTCCCCGGAGAAGATAAAAGTCTCAATGAAGTACGAATTAACGACCCCTGCGCCTCCAACGTACAGAGAGGAGGATGTTCACGAAGATCAAGGTCAAGTAACCAATGGGGAGCTGATCGTGATGGCGAAAGACATGAAAGTGAAGAAGACCCCAGGACCAGACGGAATTTCAAACCTAGCTCAGAAAACAGCGATCCAGGAAATTCCGAATAGGTTCAGGACCACGTTGCAGAAATGCATCGATGAAGCATGCTTCCCCGCTAACTGTAAGCGACAAAAGCTGGAGCTGCAAAACCGGGAAAAACTCACAGAGATCCTTCGGTATATGCCAGTTGGATTCAGTCGGCAAACTGTTAGAGAATGTAATCCTGAAGCGAAAGCGGCCTGTCGAAGATGCATTTTGGCTTCCGGAAAGGCAACTCCACAGTGGATGCCATCCGAACGGAGGGGGGGGGGGGCTGCTGTGGAGACGGCACAGAAAAACAGAGAAGGGCAAATCGCTATTGCGCGGAAGTCACTCCAAACGCCTTCAGCAGCACCAGCAGGGAAGCAATCGCCCATTCGTTGCCCATCATGATGATCCGCAAGATATTGAGGAGTTTTTTTTTCAAACCCGATCGCTGATTTACGAGACAGACAAGGAAATGAGAAGAATGATGATTACGGAGGCCGTTCCTCGGGGCTCCATCCTCGGCCCGACGCTGTGGAATACGATGGACGATGAGGTGTTTATTGAAGCTGAACCTCCCCAAGGGTGTGAAGATTGTCGGTTTTGCGGATGATGTTGTGCTCCTAGTAGTCGGGGAATTGCGAAAAGAGGTGGAGGTACTCGCAACGGAGCCGATCAATACTGCGAAAGACTGAATAGGGATGAATTGGAGATGGACACACCGGTTGGTCTCAACTATGTCCACGTGGATGAACAGGAAGCTCGGTAAGGTCAACTTCCACCTGACGCAATTCTTGTCAGGTTATAGGAGGTTATGCTGCTACAGGAGGAAGTATCTACCCATTTTTTCCCGGAATGCACAGACGCCGAAGAGACACTGGGGCACGTGACTGCTCAATGCGAAGCGTGTTGCTTGTTACCAGCGGGACAGACACCAGTCCAGAAAAAGTCGTCCGCAGAGTGTGTCGCGATGAAAACACGTGGAAAGCGACTAACAGAGCCATTACGCAAATTATGACAGCTTTGCAGCAAAACTGGCGGAAGATCAAGCGAGCGGCGAAAAAAGTACCGGTTAATCGGGGTAGAGCTGGCGTCGGGGATTGCTCAAGTCGTTTGCAGCGTAGATTGAAGCTGAATAGTTCACCGTGGTCCGGTGTCGGAAGAAATCGGCGTAGGGTCAGTTCACCTTCGGGAAATACTCGAGTTATTGGTGTTGAGGACGACAAAGTAAGTGGCAGACTAAATGGCTCAGATTCCCCAGGAACCTCGGATAGATCAGTCGCTAAGAGCACTGTCTACTAAACCAGAAGCGGCGGTTTCAATTTCCGATCCGGTTGAGGAAATCAGGTTTTAAAATTTGTCGACTTCCCAAGACATAGACTATGATTGTGATTGCCAAGCAATTTACAATGTCTTGTGTGAAACTGTATAATGATTGTGAAACTGCTTCTAGAATACTAAGTTGAAAACAGAAGAAAGCTCGTTGAAAAGAGCATCGAAGACAGACATTATTTCACACTTATTCTAGTAAACTCTAGACGTAACTTGGCTTAGAGTACATTTTATCAGCACTTAGTAAACATCAATTAAGTAGGTACGTCACGATTTCAGGGTAAAGAAAGGTTTTGAAATGTTGATTTCTATGTAAAATATGTCACGAAATGCTGAAAATTGGCATTTTTGTGTGACGTACTGAATTCATGTTCCCTTAGAGATGCCTTTGTAATCGGTTGTGTATTTAAAATCCATCCAGTAAGGTTTAAAATATTATGAAAACTATCAATACCATCATTAAATAAAAAACAATCAACAGTATCATTACATTCCACTTAGGGCTATTAGGGGAATAATGGGCACCTTGGGCGGATGGAAAACATGGTGGTAAGCCCGAGTAGAGTCTGAAATCATATAGAAAACTAAATATGATGTTGTAATGTTGCTGATAAATATTACTTAGGTTGCTGTTGTTTTAACAGTTAAAAGATCAAAATTGATAGCAAAAATTCATTCCTGTTACATTAAATTGAAACCTGATCCAGCTGATCCTGATTTGAATCGCTGACGAGCAAGATTTATTTTCCGATCTATTAGGATTACTTGAATCAAATTGCAGCTGAGGTAATGATAAATAGTATGTTTGGTACATTCTTTAGTGATTGACATTTAAAATTTCTTTAAAAACTATATAGTTTTTTAAACTAATGGTGAGCATTACGCCCCATATGTTCATTATGCTCCTAATACCGCTACTACATTCATCAATTTCGAAACAAATATTAATAACATATTTATTTGTAGGTACTAGTCAGCTTGGCAACGTATACATTGTTCCTGTTAGATGCTAGAAGGCAAACATTCTGGGAAAAGTTGGACGACTACGTGTACTACATTCGTGCGTTTGGTAATTCGGTAGAGTTCTGCTTTGGAATTTTCCTGTTCTTCAACGGAGCATGGATTCTAGTTTTCGAATCAGGTAATTCTTCTTATCTTACTCCGGGTGGTAACTGTAGTTTCTGTTGTGACCTGACTGCCTTTCCTCGAACTTTTTGTCACTATTCAAACCTCACTACCATTTCCTTTCCTCAAATGCTTTATCTTGTGTATTTTTATGTTGTTTTGGCTTATTCATTTAAAAAAAGTTTATTTTTTGCTCTTCCTACATCCCTTCTTTCCCTCCATCATTTTTTTTTTTCAATTTGGATATAATTTAAAAAAAAAAACAACTTACAAACATCGAACGAAATTTTGTACAAAACAAACAAAATCGAATCACTGAAAATTAAAAACAAAACATGGCGACCTGACACTTAGCTACCATTCCTGTAGGCGGAGCAATCCGAGCGCTGATGATGTGCATCCACGCGTACTTCAACATCTGGTGTGAGGCACGTGCAGGCTGGGTTGTGTTTATGAAGAGGCGCACGGCGGTGCATAAAATTAGCTCGCTACCGGAGGCGACACCGCTGCAGTTGCACTCCTTCGATGACGTCTGTGCGATATGCTATCAGGTGAGTAATATTTGCATATTAGCTAAATGCCTTTATACATAAAACGGGATACTCTTTTTTAATTATCTTTTTTATTTATTTAGTTGTTACTATTTCGTTATATAAGACATGTGTCCTTTCAATTGTTACATTGGTTTACTTGTAGTAGAACGAGCACCAAACACAAAAAGAAAAAAAAAATATGTTAAATAATACAAATACTACCTAATTGAAATGCTTTTTAGTCATAATTTATTAAGCTGTTTCGGGAAATGCTTTTCCAAAGCACGAATTAAGTTTACATAGATTCTATTCCGTTGAAAAATGGAGAGGACAATTTAATGGTTAACTTTGTTACCTTGAATTATGGAGAGTGTGAGCTGTTTAGTGGAATACCTGTAACTAGAAAATAAGAAGAATGATTAGTAATTTCCATTTAATTCCAACTACCTTTATTGCTTATCTTGACAGATACGCGTATTTCGTCTACAATGTGCAGACTTCTTCAGTGTCGTGTACTAATACACTGAAGAAGTCTGCACATTGTAGACGAAATACGCGTATCTGTCAAGATAAGCAATAAAGGTAGTTGGAATTAAATGGAAATTACTAATCATTCTTCTTATTTTCTAGTTTGTTACCTTACCTTACCTGTGGGAGTGCTTAGGTTATAATGGATACCAAAAAGTTGGCCAGTAGTAAAAGTACAAACCAAGTAGCAAAACTTGTTGTGTAAAGTTTAAAAATGCACCTTCAAGGCATGGCCTCATGTATATTTCTGGTATACATAACTTAATTTTTATCTCGTATATGACCAGAACAGCGCAATAAATCGATGTTTTCAAAACATCTATTTAGGTCGGAAAAGAAGTTTTTAAATACTAATTTAGAGCTTATAATAAGTTTTGAAAATGCTTTGAATAATATTCTTTAAACTTGTAGTTGTCTTTTATTTATTTATTTATTGATTCGTCAACAGGTAAAAATGTAAATCCCAATGACAATAAGATCAAACTAAATTACATACAATAATTAACACAGACACCTTCAGAAACAACGCTTATTAACCTCACGGAATACATCAAAATCGAACACGTTATAGCAGCTGTTAAAAACGCGGCACAGCTTAGCACAGGCTTGTGTTTGCCGTAGTTGGTGGCAAATAAAGATTGTAAACGGAAGTTTGGTCGTCTATTGTTGATGTTCAAGAGACCAAGTTAAGTGGAGCAGTCGATGTTTCCCTGAAGGAGGTCGCCAACGAAACACGCTTTGGCCACCATACGCCTCCCTTCCAACAATTCTAGGTTGATGAGCATACGCCGATTTTCATAACTTAGCAATCTGCGAGGGTCTTCAGGAAGTAGAGCCAGAGATCAAAACGAAAACTAAATATGTTGTTGTGATGTTGCTGATAATGATCACACAGGTTGCTGTCGTTTTGGTTGTTTTAACGGTTAAAAGATCAACATTGTTAGCAAAAATGTATTCCTTAGACATCCAATTTCAACCGGATCCTGCTATCAGTGAGAGTAAATTGAAAAGTCATTTTGCTGTGCATTTTTTCTTGATCATAGCAAAATGAGTATTCCACTTGATGTCCTGTTAAGACAATAAAAACAAAACTACTTTTCTCACAAAAAGTGAACGCAAATTACAGCAAGATGAAAACAAAAGTTAATAACAAATTTGACAATTGTGAAGTGAATTCAAATGTTGATTTCAATTTGATGTTGATATTAAAATAAGTTTTCGAATTGCTATCTTTATGATGTTGGACTTTACTTGCGTAGCCATCGAAGATGTCGCAAATCAAAGCGTATAAACCTTCGCTGAATGGCTTCGATCTTCTGGACTGCATTTTGGTAGAAAGGAGACCAACGACGGCACAGTACTCCAAAAAACGGACGAACCAAAGAGCAGTATACTGCCGGTGGACGCATGATTGCCCCATGTTACAAATCATCAATTTAGGAAAAATGTCAAGTCGATTTGCCCCACTTGAAAATTGGACGCAAATTTGTCCCACTAGAACAAAGATTGCTTCCAGGGGGACAATTATGCGTCCATATTTCAGCTGGGAATAATTCACTAATTGTATTTACGATTTTTGTACAATAAACAACACCTGTTTGAATAAAATTTTGAAAGTATATATCAAAGTTTTGTGATAGGCATAAAAAAATCTAAAATATCCAAATGTCACATGGGACAGTTATGCTTCCACCGGCAGTATACTGCCTTCAGACAATAAACGTCTTTAAAGTATTTTGCGAAACGGAAGATGAATCCTAGTTGCGACGAGGCCTTGGAAACAATATAGGAAATGTGGTTCTCAAAAGACAGTTTGCAGTCGAGCATTACTCCCAGATCCTTGACTGTTGTGTCACGTTTCAAGCACGTTCCTCGAAGGATGTAGTCGTGGAGACACATCGCACGTTTTCGGCCAAAGGGGATAGCCGAGCATTTGGATACATTTAAGGACATTCTGATGATCCGGCACCAGTCGTCGAACACTGGTCGTCTGCAGCCCACTGCAGAAAGTGGGCGTTTTCTTTCCTTTTCTGTTTTTTGATACGGGATGGAAAATCTGCATACAGACTCCTGAAGAACTCAGGGTGTGAGGATAAGGGTGCCAACTCCTCGACCCACTAAAAACCCACCCGTGCCTCGAACCCCGGTATTACTTCCGGGAGGGGGCTATTGTGCTTTACGCACCCACCATGTCTAACGACATCGGTGTTTAGTAGTTAGCTATTGCAACCTGACGCAGATTCGATCGAAATGATCCTGGATACAAACTGGGTTCGGGACGTCTGATGGTTCGCGTTCCAGATCCGCAATCTCCCTGTCCGACCACTTGCGGTACCTGGCGAACCTCGCGTCGTATGGTCCTTCCTCTGATCGAGAAAAGCTAGGGCCTCACCTGGGTCGGGGCGTCTGGAGCGATGGCTTCCCCAGGATCGTCCCTGTCCCCCCATATCACGACCGCCTACGACTGCCTAGTGGACGTCACGCCGTATGGCGTTTCCTCCGTAATTCATCTAGCCGTTAATGGAAGCTTAACGTTTCCAGGGTGCACCGTGGAGGGGCGAACAACTTCCACACCCCAAAGTGTGTGTCTTCTGGACATTTTATAACGTAGTACAGCTTCAAGTCGTCCGCGTAGGATGATTTCAGGCATCTGACGACCAAGTTCACGTCGTTCACCTATAACAGGAAAAGTAATGAACCAAGGTGGCTGTCTTGAGGAACGCCGGATGTTACTGGAAAGCTAGACGAAGGATATTCTGACATTTTCACAGACATAGTTCTTCCAGTCTGGTATGAGTGGAGCCAGTTCAACAATTGATCGTGAGATTGCAATCTGATGGTTCATTTTATCGAAGGTCGCTGAAGGATCTTTGTATATAGCGTCTACTTGATGAACGCGTTCCATTTCGCGTATAATGAACGGTGTAAATACGATAAGATTGGTGGCCGGCAAGCGCTTGGGCATAAAACCATGCTGGTCGGGAGAAATAGTCTGTGAATAGTCATGGACCAGCCTTTGGAGAACAACTAGTTCGAATAGCTTGGATACAGCACTTAGTGCAGCAATCCCACGGTAGTTGGCGACAGACCGTTTACATCCCTTTTTGTGTATTGAGAAAACAAACGACTCTTTCCAGCATTCAGGAAACACGCCAGAACTTAATGACAAATTGAAGACCTTAGCTAGGGGCGCAGCAAGTGTTATTAGGCACCGCTTCAGGACAATTGAAGGTATGCCGTCAGGACCGCATCCGGCTAAAATCACCGTATAACTATGGATAGTGAGTGCAGAATCGAATACAGACAAGCGGGGAACATTGCTAGTAGCAGCTATTAGCAGGCCCTCGGCATCCAGAATTTTGTCATGGAAGATCCTTCTCAACTGCGTACGGAACAAATTGGCAATATCAGAGTCAGAGTTGGTGCGATATTTGCTGTGTTTCCTCAGAGCAGCACTTTTAACTCGTTTTAGATGTTTGAGGTCGGAATGAGACCTTGGGAGGCTTGGGAGGCTTGCGGTTGAGTTTCTTAGGAAAAAAATGATCAACGGCGTACAGCTCAATACCACACATTGTCGAAGCAGCAGAATTAGCATCCCCGTTTGAAAGGACCGTGTTCCAATCCACGCCGGCGAGAAAGTTCTTCATTCCCTCGAAATCAGCATGGGTGAAGTCATAATGAACGTTTTCGATGTTGTCATGGAAGCTGTACTAAGGATTTAACTCCAATGTCAATAGCAGAGGGGAATGATTTATGCAGCTTTTGACAAGCGGTGTCGGAGCTTGAAGAAGGCAACATATTTGATCCAAGGGTTATACGCGTTTGGAATGCCATGAACTTGCTGAAGTCTGGCGGTAGAATAAGCATCTTATCTAAGTAGTTTATAGCTTTAAAATAACAAATAGAATATAGTCAAGTTAATCCATGAGCATGAATATGATTGACCGCCCGAGGTTGCTACTCCGTTATTGTCAAATCAACTTGAATTGCTTTGATGCTCCCTTTCTTGTAACGAACTAAGGTACTCAAGATGCCAACGTTTCTAGAAGTGTTGAACGATTTGGGTGATGTGCTCGAATCGTGACTTAGAGTGCGAGGGTTTTTTTTTTTGCTTCGGGACGAGCGACAGCATTTAGTGGTCTAAAGATGAGAAAATGCCCTGGGGTCAAGGGCTCGTAGTCTTCAGGGTCATCCGACAACGCGGTGATCGGACGGGAGTTCAAAATCATTGTCATTTCTTCAAAGGATAAGGCTTCCCCTGCTGTGTGTCGACGATTTTCATACCTGCTTTCTAGAGCTTTCCACAACGATGAGACTGATTCTTCAGGAGTTTCAGCGGACAAGCACGATCGTAGATAATGAAGACGCTGTTGGTCGTTCAGCGGCTCGTTACGGCGAATAAGATTACTAAACTGACCTCAAAAATACAGCCACTCTTCGTAGTGACCAGAGAAATGGGGAAGCGTAATATCAGGAAGTTTTAATTTAGCATCAGGACTTAATAATCTACAAAGTTTCACAAACATAAATAACGGAGCATCTGGTACGGTATGTTGATTCGCCAAATGCGTTGTGGTACAATTTTATTCATTTGGATACAACTCATTTTACATAATCATCTTTGCGGTTAATGCAACGCAGTAGGCCTGGCCGCTTTGGCGCTTGTATCATGTCTTTGATATACTGCAAGCATAAATATTGCGATTTCATGTCGATTCGTGTCGATAGAATACATCGGCATCTACAAGATCATGACCTTGCTGGGCGAAGTAAAAAGAGTAGGCCTGGTTATAGCCGTCCGACCCCCAACAAAGAAGTGAGGTCAAGTATATCTCCCACACCGATTTCCCGAAGAAGTCTCTCCTATGGCTGACCAAAGCGATGTCGAAGCCCCAGTTTTTTCTCCGGGACTTGCTATGAATGGGGGGATTTACAGTACCAAATGCCTTTTGGAAGCATCGTGCTGGAGAGGATGTTGTGTTTAGGCCGGACCCACTACGTCAAAAGCTCGTTGGAAGAGGTAGATGTCCGAACGTTCCTTAGCTGCAGCGAATCGTGAATTTCTGGCCCAACTTCAATTGCAGAAGAATACCTCAATATCATTTTTTTCTACGGCCGGCTATGGCCAAGGTCCCGCCTAACTGACATAAGGCCTTTCGTTAGAATGTGGAAGCAGTTATGTAAAATGAATCATAAGGCTTGAGTCATTTAATATCAGGACGTACTGTACGATTATTTTACTGCAGCGCTCCAAGTGGTCGGTTGTGGAATGTTTTGACAGAAGTTTGTTTCGAAATGTTTCCTCTTCAAGAGCTAAAAATTTCATCACGATTAATTTTGCTTCAAAGAAGTTATATTCGATGGAAGCCGTGAGCCGAAAATTAATTTTGGACACTCAATTCGAAAATCCGACGTGGTCAGATTCAAAATTCGCTAAGTCGTTCTCAAACTTTTCCGTGAGCGTCGTAGGGCAGGATCATAGCAAACGTTGTAGTGGAACTAATGATCGAAAGTTGCATTTGAAGGTGTAAAGAACGATTAAACCAGGGCTGTCGGATTATGATATCACCAAGAAATTCAATGCCAATCCTTTGCTATTCCAAGTTTTTTAGACACAGCAAGATCAGCAATATATATATATATATATATATATATATATATATATATATATATATATATATATATATATATATATATATATATATATATATATATATATATATATATATATATATATATATATATATATATATATATATATATATATATATATATATATATATATATATATATATATATATATATATATATATATATATATATATATATATATATATATATATATATATATATATATATATATATATATATATATATATATATATATATATATATATATATATATATATATATATATATATATATATATATATATATATATATATATATATATATATATATATATATATATATATATATATATATATATATATATATATATATATATATATATATATATACAGCAATTCCATGAAAAAAAAGTTATACGATCTCTCAGAATTTTATAATATTCGGTAGGATTGTTCAACATCGAAAAATATTAGACCCGTATTTTTTTATTTCGTTATTAGACTGGACCTTTCTGCGTTAGACTGGTCCAAAAAATCGTGATTTTTCAAAATCTTTCAATACGCCTCCTTATTTATTTGAAAAGGTAATCGTCAAAAAATAGCAATTGGTCTGTGTGGTTAACGGAAAGCCTTAAAGACTGATTCGAATGTTATACTAAGTTTGTAAGTAACTCATAGATTTCATTAGTCATAGGTTTGATTGGATGGAGACGCATGGTAATCTACCATGCATCTTCATCGTTTCTACAGGCGGGTGATGTATAAAATGAAGAGTAATGATTTATTATTTAAAAAATTGTATCTCCAAAACGACACGCAGAACATCTCCAATTTTTTGATATGTTATGTAAAATTGAATGCTCTTTCATTTAAAAATACTAAAACAAGGAGTCGTTGAGGCCCCTCGCAGTCAAATTCAAGAAAAACTATTTGTTTTGTATTTTTTTCATACAAAAATTGATATATTCAAAGGTTTCGTATTTTTGCTTGGAAATTCAAAAAAATACCAATACAATGGCCAAAAATGACTAAAATCGGTTAAACGGTTTAGGAGTTATAAATTTTTGAAAATTGAAGATTTTGAAAAATCACGATTTTTTGGACCAGTCTAACGCAGAAAGGTCCAGTCTAATAACGAAATAAAAAAATACGGGTCTAATATTTTTCGATGTTGAACAATCCTACCGAATATTATAAAATTCTGAGAGATCGTATAACTTTTTTTCATGGATATATATATATATATATATATATATATATATATATATATATATATATATATATATATATATATATATATATATATATATATATATATATATATATATATATATATATATATATATATATATATATATATATATATATATATATATATATATATATATATATATATATATATATATATATATATATATATATATTTATAAATATATTTTTTTTTTTTTTTTTTTTTTGCGGAATCACTTTTATTGCTCAGTATAGTCTCCCATAAGATCAATACACTTGGTCCAACGATCTTCCAACTTTGTTGTCCCATCACGGAAGTAACTTTCTGGAAGGCCTGTAAAATACCCCTCTACGACGGCTATAACCTCTTCGTTTGATGAAAAATGCTTTCCACGAAGGAATTTTTAGAGGTGTGAGAACATTTAATTCGTCTTACCAGTTTGGAGATAATCTATCAATAAACTTCCTTTTGCATCCCAAAAAAACTGATGCTAACACCTTCTTGGTCGATTTCTGGACACGAACTCGCTTCGGAGCCGAAGTGCCTGGTTCACACCACTCCTTAGTCTCTTGATTTGATTCCGGATCATGGGGGTAGACCCAAGTCTCATCCATAGTGATGAATCGACGCAGAAAATTGCAGAAAAATCCTTTTTATCCTTGCGAAATTTCTCCAAATGTTGCTCAGAAAGTCGCATTCGATCGTGTTTTTGTTACATTGTTAGCAGATGCGGCACTTATTGTGCACACAGTTTTTTGAAACCCAAAACTTCAGCCAAAATATGCCATCTTGTTCCATGTGAGAAGCCTATGGTTTCAGATATCACATCCACAGTCGATCGATGATCTTCCAAAACCATATCCTGAATTTTCGCCATGATTTCTGGTGTTGATGCACTTTTTGGACGTCCTGAACGCTTGTACGGCCACGCATAAATTTCAAAACCCATCGGTGAACGGTTGTAAATGAAGAAGAAGACTCTTAATACTTTCACCATCTTTGCATGGATCGCAGTAGCCGATAAACCTTCCAAAACAAACAATTTAATTTAATTGACAGATCGAAATGAAATTTTGAGTACGTTCTTATGAAAAATGAAATATTAAAATGGCGTAGAATTTTTGGTTTTTCTACTGCTTCATAGATGCCGCTTTCAAAAAAAATTGACTAACCTAGTAGTATCTTAGATGTGTGCCTTTAAGAACTCGAAGTGGTGAAGTAAATCGGTCACAATGGCGGTCATTTCTGGGTTTTAGCGTTTAGGGTCTAAATTGTTACAACCAAGTTCATAACACTCAACCATCAGAATCTTTAAAAATCCCTTCGTTTGCCTCGATCTATACTAAAAACTTATGCCAGCGACAACGGCGCGCATCATAAATGCCGCGTTTGCAGTATTTTGTTCCGACGTAAAGGCATATCTACGATCCAACGGGTCAGCCAATACGTGTAAGGACATCTTACAGCGTGTTAGTTACTAGATTCGTTAAGAGAAAGAATCTATTCATCATTTGGCCTCGGTTTGGTTCAGTTCCATTCCATGCAGAAGGCAACATGCTCAAATTAAGCGGATTGAGAAAGATCTCCGCGATCGGCTGCAGAAAAGGCATTAACGTAATGCGCGCATTAAAAAAAAACGACTATTTTCGGATGGATGGTAAAAAAGAACGGAATAAGATATTTTAACAAACCATTTTATTCATTAAGAAATTAAAAACTTCACAAAAATACTTCTACACCCTGCCGCGCCACCTTGCGGCAGTTAGCCGGAACTTTCGGCATAAAAGAAGCTTGTAGGCATATTCTTCAGTTACTTGGTCGCCTTTTTGATCAAATCATCCGTCGTTTTGGCCACGAAATTATTTGAATATACTCTTCGCTTCAAATTGGCCAAGAACTTCTCGATTGGGTGGAGCTGGGGCACTTTGGAGGGTTGGCATACTTGGGCACCACCGGAATGTCCAACCGCTCCATTTCCTTCAGCGCCCGCTTCGAGTAGTGGGTCGACGCTAGATCCGGCCAAAACACCACGTCGTCACCCTTGGGGTACTTTTTTAGTAAAGGCGGCAACTTCTAGGAGGCACTTCGTACTGTAGATCTCGCCGTTCAATGCCAGCCCCGACAAAAAGAAGAGGGGACGTGACATCCCCTTTTCACTGATTGTGAGCAACTTTGAGCATTGTGATTGTGAGCCACCGCAACACCTTCTTTGGGGACTTCGTGTGCGCTATATACTTCACATCGCTGCTAATTTCTTTTGTCGGTGAGGTGAAGTAGCCTTTGCCTTGCCAGTCGTTGCCATCCAGCGTGAGGTACGTCGCGTCGTCCATAACGACCACCACGTTTCGCTTCGCCGGGAAGATCTCTTTGACCAGAATATTCAGCCGTTGTTTCTGAGTTTTCGCTTGGTTCTCCGACACGGTTGCCTTGGAATGACGCTTCCGCATGTGGATATCCATTTTGGCCAAATACTTTTTGACCGTTTGGCCGACCTCCCGGCCCAACGCACGGAAAGAAGTTGCTACCTTGCCTTCCGTCTTCCGTTTGAGCTTCTGTTCAATCCTTCGGTCTCTTAAAACGATCGAACGGCCGGAACTAGGCTTCCGCTCGATGGACTCTCCCTTCTGTAGAAGTGCCAGAATCTTGTAGATGTTTCCGCGATCGTATTCGGCCGCCTGTTTTAGGCCCGGATGGAGCAGGCGGTTGGCAAATCATGCACGAGTATGGATTCCCGGAAAAACTGACGCGGTTGACCAAAGCAACGATGGATCGAGTGATGTGTGTCGTCCGAGTATCAGGGACGCTCTCGAGTCCCTTCGAATCTCGGAGAGGTTACGGCAAGGTTATGGATTGTCGTGTTTGTTGTTTAACATTGCATTGGAGGGTGTGATTCGAAGAGCTGGGATAGACACGAGTGGCACGATCTTCAGGAAGTCTGTCCAACTATTTGGCTTCGCCGACGACGTTGATATCGTAGCACGTAACTTTGAGACGATGGCGGAAACGTACATCAGACTTAAGGCTGAAGCTGGTAGGATTGGGCTTGTGATTAATGCGTTAAAAACAAAATACATCACGAGAAGACAATGTTAGCCTCCTAGCACAAGTTCAGATCGACGGTGATGAAATCGAGGTAGTAGACGAATTCGTGTATCTGGGCTCATTGGTGACCGCCGATAACGACACCAGCAGAGAAATGCAAAGGCGCATTATGGCTGGCAATCGTGCCTACTTTGGACTCCGAAGGACGCTAAGATCGAACAAAGTTCGCCGAACCACAAACTTGACCATCTACAAGACATTAATTACACCGGCAGTTCTCTACGGCCACGAAACATGGACATTGCTAGTGGAGGACCAACGCGCCCTTGGAGTCTTTGAACGGAAGGTGCTGCGTACGATCTACGGTGGAGTGCAGATGGAAGACGAAACGTGGAGGAGGCGAATGAACCACGAATTGCACCAGTTGCTGGGAGAACCTCCCATCGTACACATCGCAAAAATCGGTCGACTACGATGGGCTGGGCATGTCGTAAGAATGTCGGACGACAGCCCTGTGAAAACAGTTCTCGAAAACGAACCGACAGGTACAAGAAGAAGAGGCGCGCAACGAGCAAGGTGGATCGATCAAGCAGAAGGCGACCTGCGGACCCTCCGCAGACAGCGAAGCTGGAGAGGTACAGCCATGGACCGATTACAATGGAAACAACTTCTGTGTACAGCCGAGGCCACACCGGCCTTAGTCTGATTGGTAAGGTAAGGTATGGAGCAGGCGGTACGACCAAACCATATATCGAAGTTGTTTCACTGTTCTCGCCATAGCTGACGTAAACAAACTGACGGAGCTGTCAAATTTTCACAGTATATAGCAAATAGTATACATTGACTACTGACCGGTGGACCGACCACCAGGTGGCAGGGTAATCGCATGAAAAATCGGAACATTTTTTCCCTTTTTTGAATGCACGCTTCATAAAAAAAAATTCTGAACGATTAACAATACTTACACAGTACCTACTCTTCTTTTTTGATCTTCTTTGATATTTCCTGAAATTGAACGAAATATCATGAGCACCAGCAAGCTTATTAAAAAGTTATTAAGAAGTTTTCTGAGTATTCTCAAATCTTCTATACCACACTTCAACCAAGTTTTTATGCTCCATTTCAATGCTTGCTAAGATACTAGTTCAATCATCTAATCAAGTGTCCTTATCATTTTTTCAAATTATTTTTTTCAGGAAATGACGTCAGCAAAAATAACCCGTTGCAAACACTATTTCCACGGCGTTTGCTTGAGAAAATGGTTATACGTTCAGGATCGTTGCCCTCTGTGCCACGAAATAATCATGAATCAAGACGGTAAGAACGGTGATTGCAACGACGATCAGACGAATGAAGACGAAACGGAACAGGTACAGTAAAGTAAAATCTTCGGCGATTCTTCATAACTAAAGAATATCTTACAGAATGCCAATCAAATGTCCAATTCCAATTCCGCGCCGGGATCTCTGGGATCGGCTAGTAGCGCACTTCACGCACAAACTGACGCCTCGTCGAGTGCCACTACATCATCCTTAGTCAGCTCCCCAAACAGTAATGTCGTTACTGCCAACAGCAGCGACAACAGCAGCAGCAGCAGCAGCAGCAGCACAGGCAACAACATTAGTAGTAATAGTAGTAACAACATCAGCCGGAACCATACGCTAACGGTAAGTGGTTTCCGCATCCCGACTCCCTCATCGGTGGCCAGTTCTTCGTCATCGTCGTCGGAGGTTTCAACGCCTGTTCCTTCTTCGGTGAGTGTGACCTCATCCGAAACGGCTGCAGCTACTGCCGGAGCGATATCGCAAATCATCCGACAGTACCAGCTACAGCAGCAACAGCAGCTCCATCCACGATCGTCTGTTGATCGTGATTTTCTAGACGAACTGGAGTAAAAAAAGGATCTAGCAAAGTACTAGATGTATATCCTGTATTTTGTCACCATTTTGTGAGAGATTGGGATTAATCGGAATTATATCCTATGTGTACATTTGATTTGTGTTGCCTTTGGTGAGGGCATTGGAAATTGCAAATTCAATGCTTTCCTAGTGGAGTAGGAGTTATTTTAGCCAAATTGCGGGATCTACATTGCATAATCAGCTTAAAAAGGGGAATAATACCAGCCGTTCAGGTGGAGAAGAGAATGATTGAAATTGTGCAATTTAGTTACGTTCCGGACGGTGAAACAGGACGGTGTTTATCAGATGTAGAAACACAACTTGCTTGCGAACGACGATAGCAGATTGCGTGAGCTAAACAAAACCAATGGGTGTATGGAAGGGTTTAATTTTTCGTTGCGGGAAGGAGATCGTCTCAACGTCTTGCGCAACCACATTGATTTGACAGGGTTTGTTGCCTTCTAGTTATTTAAAAACAAAATTTTTGAAACGTGCAGATGTAACGCAATAAGAATTTATTTTGAGTTCTACATTTTGCAGAATCCAAAGAGAGATAGAAAAAACAACTATTGGGGATAGTGAGTATACATTGGTGTTGCGATCTGTTTGATTATGTTTTAGTTTTCACGTTTATCTGGAAATTGCACATATTCTGTTTGACAAGAAACATGAAAAAAAAATCGAACAGGATCTCGGCCAAAAAGATTTTATTGTGTTTCAAATTTTTGTTAGCTCTCAAGAACCTAAATTTAAAATTGGTATATGATTAATACATTGATATCAGATGCTGATGAGTCGAAAACATGTAAAAGCATGTTTATCAAAAGTGTAATTTTAACACATTGTAGGTTTTACATTTTTTTATTTAGTTTACTGATAATAAACCTGGTAGCCTGTTGCATTTTAGACTCATCTGTCGAAAAATTTATTTCGATCAGTTCGGAATTCACCGATAAAAGACCTTATATAATCAAAACAATTTCTTCTTTTCCATTTGAACGGCCAACAGAAAATGCGCAAGTGATATTTTACATCAGTCTATTTATATGTTGTTCATTTATTGTCTAAGTAGCGGAACCGCAATGTGACTAATAGAGCAAACAAAACTGTGGGTGGTTTAGTATAAATGGAAAAGTGTAAGCATAACATAGCAGCAAAATAAAAACAAGAAACTATCTCAACAAACGGAGAAAAGAATGCGATCAGTTGCATCATCGAGGCCATTACATTCTTTTCTATGCTTTGTGAACCGTATAACATGTTAGATACAATCTGTGAAGAAGTCATTTACGTGTAAATATGAAACTATAAGTAAAAAGTGAACAACTGAAATCACGAGACGGCAAAAAATACTGAAAAAAATATAGACGTTAAGTTCTTATAAATGCGCTCTGTTCATTGCTCTGGAACAATCCGAAATTACACCCCACTGGATAATCTTTCAAGGCCAAGTTGTAATTGGCTTGAACCGCAACACATAATGAGAGCCGTTTTGCGTGCCTGCAAAATTCTGCTTGCATGCTTGTGGCAATTTCAGTTGATTTTTTTTTTCATTCCTGTTGCCCACACCTGCCAAATGTATGAAAGTAACCGCAAAAGGGAAGATGAATAAAAATGTCGCACAATTCCGAAGAAGGTGAAAAGTAGCGAAAGAGCTGTCTGTCGGACTGTGAAAAGTGATGGAAAAAATAAAACACAATGAAACAATTTCCCATGCAAAGAAACAGATTCGGTACGATGGGACATTTTGCATTGGTTTCGGTGGGTGATTCCGCTTGCTTTTGTTTTTTTCATCCTCAGCACAACTATAGAGAAGTAAGTCAAAACTCAGCAGTGCAATGCTCTTGATGCTGTTAACGTTTTCGGAGGTGGAGAGCGTGACATTAACCATTAAAGTTGGCAAACCTATTGTGAATATGTGATGAAGTTGTGAGGAAAGATATATCTCCATTTTCTGCGAGTCGAATGACTATTTCGAAGATTATTGGGATAGACGTCTATTGAATAGGCTTCACTAGTAATAACCCAAATGATGAAACCCAACTTGTAGAATAGAGAAACATGTTGTTTCAAGTTTACCGAAAACTATCACTTTATGGTTTGCCAATTTTGCAATATTATATAATGATCTGCACAGGCAGTAAAATGTTGCCTCAAATTATCGTTAAACATCTAATTGAATAATGGGTGTATTTTCGTTATCATACCTTATGCCGTATGAAGTTATTTTTTATGCTAGTCTAAACATAGAGGGAGCAATTAAGTCGCTTGTCGAACTATTGTTTTAGATTTTTGCCATATGTTTGTGATTATTATTATAGACTTTGGGAACTTCTCAGCTACGTTGCTGGAAATTTTCGTATCTCATGCGTCGGTTAAACTCATATGCTAATTTGACAGCTCTTGTTGAATCAGTTATGATGATTCAGGAACCGCCAAACAATATTACACTCAAAAAATATTTCACTTAGCTACTACTGCAAACACATGTAGATATTTTCCCATACTAAAATAAGTGACTTTTACATGAATATCACATAGAAAAAAATTGTACTTGACATTTTCTACATTTACATTTCATTGGACACATAAGATTCACTTGATATTGTTAAGCATTTTCCACTTCCTGAATCACATGACAGTTAAGTGAATTTCTAATGGATATTTTCCACTGATTATGTGATTTTTTTTTCGGTGTACGTTTCTAAGAATCACACACTCAAAAAAATCAACACGTTGTTTCAACGTGAAATTTCGCGTAACTTTCACCTGAACACGTAACCAAACCTTCTTCAGTAAAATCAGGAAACATTACGTGTCAGTGAATTTTACGTAAAAACTCACGTAACATTTGTGATTTTCACGTAGAATCTGCATTTACGTGGAAATCACGTAGCTCTTACGTGAATTCCACGTCTTTATTACTGATTTTGGCAGTGGAAGTTTCATGTGGAAACAACGTGTCGATTTTTTTGAATGCTGTATACCATTATTGTCTCAAGGGACGCCGAAATTGTCACGGAATATTTATTACGGTTGGCTGCTTCATCCTTTTGCCGAAGATCACAAAGTATGTGCACTTCCGTCATGACCTATAACTAGTATAACTGAATGCAACTATCATCCATGATCAGATCTGATAGGTACTTGTTGGAAGATGTGGTCCTACATAGGGCTGTGCAAATATCGATAATATTGATAATTTCGATATTATCGGGCCAAATTTATCAATATGATATCCGATATCACTCAACCTCGATATCGTCCGATATCAATAAATATGCACCCATTATCGAAATTTTGGCAATCAAATCAACTACTCCTAAACCAATCGACACTAACGACAACCATTGAGCAAAGCTCATTCTGTATAAAACTGGTTGGATGGGATATTTGACACCCCCTGGGCATAGCATCTAATTGTAAAACGTACACGGAAGAAAAAGAAGTACCCATTTGAGCAGTTGCGTGTGGGAAGCCAATTTTGAGTATAGTTGTGTTAACGTACCCGTTGTGTATAAATAACCCAACGGGTCGGTTAACATAACTATACCCAAAATTGGCTTCCCACGCAACTGCTCAAATGGGTACTTTTTTTCTTCCGTGTATAATTACTGGTTCATTTGCTCTGAGAAAAATTTCATCGTTGTACCGACAATTAAATCATGGTCAGGATGACTATCGCATATAATGGTTTCAATAACCATGAAAATGGTCGAATTCGCCACGTTCTTGGATTTTTGACTATGATCATGGTAACAAGGACTATTCCGACATTATGGAAAATGTTGCATCAACTATTTTTAATGGTAGTTTTGACCATGATCTAGCGCCATAATCACTATACTGCAATAGTCACCCTAACCCCCAATAATGGTAAAATTGACTATCAAATTCCTCTCTGTGTGGCTTCATTTCCTTTTTGCTGCCAAAAGTGTCTAGATCGCACTATTTCCGAAAAATAAATATTGGATGTGCCTACGTATAACACTTATAACATTTTTTTTTAAATAATTTATTTGTACAGGCTCAATCGAATCAACTTTACAGAGCCAAGTTTTCATATTTATATACATCAATTATCTTAAAACTAATGTTAAGGGGATAGAACCGATTACTCGCGGCCGTCTCGAGGTTAATAGGAATAACAATTGTATGGATGGGAAGATAGGCGGGAATTTGAAGTGTGGTTTACAAAGCACGTTTATTTTACATTTGGAATTGGATAAAAACTTATAACTATACAACTTTAGGTTTTCTTTTAACTTTAACATTTTTGAGAATGAAAAAAAAACACACAAACACAGAAAAAAAAACTTAAAGTAAACATACAGGTTAAACTAACTACAATCTAAGGCTAATGTAAGTCAAAAACACATAAATGAGTTTCATAAACTCCAGATCACGTACAGCCAAAATATCTCGAACCGGTACATTGGGTTGTCTACCTCGAGCCCGAAAGGAATCATTAAGCTCAGATCTGACTCCACGATGCTCAGCACATGACCAAATAACGTGATCTGCGTCCTCGTAACCTTGCCCACATTCACAGAGATTGCTGTCGCTCATCCCAACACGGTATAAATGAGCGTTCAAGAAATAACGATTGGACATGAGGCGAGACATCACACGAATGAAGTCTCGACCCACATCCATCCCCCTAAACCAAGATTTCTTCGACACCTTTGGGATGATAGAATGTTGCCATCGCCCCAAATCTCCTTTACTCCATTTATACTGCCAGCTGACGAGTGACTGTTGACGAAAAATAGTAAAAAATTCATTAAAGGCGATTTGTCGATCATAAATATCGCCTTCTATAGCGCCCACCTTTGCAAGCGAGTCCGCTCTCTCATTGCCCAGAATTGAACAATGAGATGGGACCCATACAAAGTTGATGATAAAATAACGCGAAGATAAAGCACTTAGAAGCTCCTGTATTTTCATGAGAAAATACGAGGAGTGCTTTACCGGCCTCAAGGAGCGAATAGCCTCTATAGAACTGAGACTATCCGTGAAGATGAAGTACTGATCCGGTGTTAGTGAGGCAACAATTTCTAGCGTAAAGTGTATTGCCGCCAATTCAGCGACATATGCGGAACAAGGAGTTTGAAGTTTACGATTGGCGCTATAAATTTCATTAAATATACCAAAGCCTGCTGACTCCTCTATCAATGATCCGTCAGTGAAGAACGATTTAGTGGAATCAACTTGGCCAAACTTTGCAGCAAATATCACCGGAGCAATCATAGGACGATGATGCTCTGGGATTCCATGAAGCTCCTGCTTCATGGATAAATCAAAATGAACCGAATTATCGAAGTCGGAGAAGCAAACACGATTGGAAATATTCGGCGAAGGGCTGACATCCTGTGTTATGTACAAATGGTACAAAGTCATGAAGCGAGTTTGAGGATTCAACTCGAGAAGCTTCTCAAAGTTTTCGATTACCTGGGGATTCATAACTTCACACCTGGTGAGGAGCCGGAGTACGTATAACATCGCCCGATTCAATTTTGTGATAATGGGGGCGATCCTGGCGTAGTGGTTAATATCCATACCTCTCACGCTAAAGGCACAAGTTCGAATCTCACCCCCGGACAAGTTACGAAAATACCCAAAAGGTATTTGAGTGACTACGACGGGAGATGAACCAGCCCAGGGCTGAACATCTCGATAATCAAGGGGTAAAAAATATGCAAAAGGACGTAAAGCTAGACCAACCCCCTCCTCCACACCTGTAGCAAACTGTTTTAAAACTCCTTAAACATGGACATAATTTATGAACGTTCCCAGAAATACAATATTATCAACTCAAACTTAACAGAAGTTACCATCACGTTCTTGATTTCCGCCCGCTGTTACCTACAATAAAGAACGTAGATTCATTCAATTGAAGAAGTTTGAGGTGGTGTACATCTGATCTGAATCGCTCTCTTTTTCTTTATTTATGTGGCTTTAAGCCTTACTTTAGTTCGCCCCCGGAGAGAGGCACTCCTACAATACATATAGCACTCATTAACAAATGAACCAGAACCAATAGCTTTATTGCTGATCTGAATGTAATAGCACAAGAATCAAACCAGACCTTTTCAGGGGTACCAAATTATTATACCGAAGTAAATAATAAGTTTCAGAATTATACTACGCGGTCATGTTTTGTCAAGTCACCCATTTGAATCAAATCTCTTTGATACAGAATTACAGAAACCAAAAAATGCCTAGTATTGAGTTGTAGCATTTGAAAAATGGAATACAACTCTACGATGACTCGCCATTATTTTCGCTGCAGTGGTGATCGAGTTTTTGTTTCTGAAGAAGAAAACGCGTTTAAACAGTGCAATTAAGAAAAATAATTAATTGCAATTGGCAAGTGATCAGCCATTTTGCATCGCATCTCCGCGTGGCACGCGGTCCATCTTGTGTTGCGTGCATTCGCATGGCTGGTAGCAGGTCACTTTTGAGTGACTTGGTCACTATTTTGAGTCTAGTCACTAAAAAGTCATTATTTGCATCCTAAAGTCACTAAAGTCATTATTTTTCGGAAAATGGTCACTAAAGTCACTATTTTCGCACCGCCGATTGTAAAAAGTATTTAAAAAAAATCACAATTGTACAAGTTTATTATGACTTTGCTTGACTGCTGTTAAACCAAATATTTTTTTGGCAAAGTTGTAGAACTTGTTAAGTAGAACTTGATCTAGAATGTGTTGATAAGGTTTATTAGCTATTGATAAGCATACTGAACTATTTCAATGCTATTTTCTATTAAGGGAAACTTTCTAGGCTTTCTTCTAGAGACCAACTCCGATTTTTCAGCAATGCAACAAGCATTACGTTGCTGCTGGTAAGACCGTAATCAAAAACTACAAGGTACAGCCCCATTGGGTTGTTCGAACTGATAACGTCGGATTACGATACTAAATGTAAGCCATTTATTTATTTGTTTATTTATTTATTGATATAATTCCAACTGACTTAACATCTTATTGGAATGTAATAGGGAAAAGCTATGTGGCGTAAAAACCCCCTATTTTTAAATTGTACACTACATAAATCAACATGAATAGAAGGAATACAAAGCAAGCAAAACAAAATTAAGTCTAGTACACACACAAAACTTGTCAGTAATACTTAAATAATCTGTCGTGATGGAATCAGTCGTCTAGTATCTTCGCCATTAATGCCAGTACGTAGTAAATGCCACCATTTCCAACTACGTGTTGAATCCGGTGACGGAAGGTCTCAGCGGAACAGTTGAAGTCAAACAGAGCCTAGAGTTCATTGAAGCGCGATGACACGAATCGAATTGGATCGTGTTGGCCGTAGTTTGCAGCACGAGTTCCGAGCTGCAGAAAATTTCTTGTTCGCAGAACTCGTTCAGGAGCGTAGATGAAGAGTTCGGCCAGAATTCCTGGAGAGTCGGTTTCACCTAGTAGCACTTTTGCTGCGAAAATTGCTTGCATGCCTGTACGCCTATGCTCCAATGTTTCAATTCCCAAGGGTGAGCAACGATCCTGGTAAGCTGGAAGGTTGACAGGATCATTCCACGGCAGATGACGGAGAGCATAACGAACCAATTTTCTTTGGACTGCTTCAATCCTCGCAATCCAGATTCTTTGATACGGGCACCACGCCAAGGCTCCAAATTTCAGAATAGAACGCACGAGAGAGCAGTACAATGCTTTCAAACAGGTGGGATCATGAAACTTGTCGGAGATCTTAAACATGAAACCGAGCTGTCTGTTAGCTTTGGTAATCATATCCATGTAGTGTTATCTAAATGTCAAACCGATTACCTAGAGGATCTCAAAGTTATAAAATAATGACTGTTGACCTTCCAAAAGATTCATTGAATATGTTTGAATACATATGGTCACCATATAGCTAAAAATAACTACTGTTACAACTGTAGATCTTATGTTTTGAACTTAAGGACAGTTTGGAGTATCTAGAAAATCCCAAGATTGTCGCATTATGTATGTTGGTCTTCCACACTATTCGATCAATATTGTTAAATACATATTGTCCCTTAGCACACTCCAATCACCTACTATTACAGCTCCTGTCTTATGTTCTGAACTGAAGGACAGTTTGGATGACCTAGATCATCGCCGTTTATCTCATGATGTTTTTTTACGTTCGAAAATATTCACTGAATATGGTTGAATACGTAGCGTAACTTTGTATAGCCCAAAAAGCTATAGTTACTACTGTAGATCTTAAGTTCTGAACTCAAGGAAAGTTTGGATGACTTAGAACATCATAAAGTTATCAAATAATTGACCTTCCAAAAGGTTCATTTAATATATTTGAATACATTTCGTAAATTTATGAAGCCCTAAAAGCTACTGTTCCTACTGTAGATCTAAAGTTTTGAACTCAAGTATATTTTGGATGACCTAGAACCTCCCAGAACGATACAAAAATATTTAAAGTTTATCAACGAAAATTAAATAAAACGTATGCATATGTACAATATTTTAAAACAATGCTTTACACTATTAATAAGGCATTTATTTTTTCTTCCTGAACTTCATATTCAGGATGTTCTAGGTCGTCAATTAGGCCTTGATCTTATAAGTTTTTTTTTTATATTTTCCACATAGAAGAATTGATGGAAAACAAATTTGCCGAAGACAGTATACACTTGTATTCAGTCTGGGTGATTTTTTACAGCAATTAAGGTCTGTATCCACATTAATCCGGACACCTTCAAATCATTGTAACTTTTGAAATATTGCACGTAGGATTGAAAAATTTCACTGTGGTATAGCTGAGAGTCTATGGTGAAAAAGACTATGATTGATGTTTAGATTTCATGTTTAGTATTCAAGATGGCGACGAAAGAAAAACAAGTGCGCGAGCGAATTTTGTACGGGCGTAGGGCAAATCCTGACTTGTCAATACGGGACCTTGCAAAACATTGGATTTGCCTAAATCCACTGTTCACGATGTGCTCAAATCATTTTCGGAACGTTTGACGGTGGAGAGGAAACCGAGAAGTGACAAAAACATTGGACGCGCTGATCCTGTCATGGACCGAAAGGTAGAAAGGATATTAACGAAAAACCCAAATCTCTCCATTCGAACGGTGGCTCGTAAAACAGGGATATCGCCTGGTTATGTCCAAAAATCAAAACAACGTTTGGGACTTAAGTCGTATAAAGTAAAAACAGTTCCAAATCGCAACGACAAACAGAACTTGGCAGCAAAATCACGGGCTCGACGTTTGTACTGCGAATATTTGACGAAGTTTTCATGCGTTGTTATGGACGATGAAACGTATGTCCTAGAGGATTTCAAGCAGCTTCCAGGGCTGGCTTTTTATTCTGCTATGGCCAGAAATGCTACAGTTGAGCATTTCAGAATGAAGAAAGCATCGAAATTTCCCAAAAAATACCTCCAAGCAAGCAATTTGCACGTGTGGCAAAAAGAGTAAATCTTTCATCACTACAGGCACAATCAACAAGGAGATCTATCAGAAAGAGTGTCTGCAGAAGCGATTGCTACCCTTCATCAAAAGTCACAAAGAAAAACCTTTGTTCTGGCCCGATTTGGCATCATGCCACTATGCTAAAACTGTGATGGAGTAGTACCAAGCAAATCAAGTGAACATTCTACCAAAAACCTCAAACCCGCCAAATTGCCCAGAGCTACGACCAATCGAGAGATATTGGGCTCTGATGAAGCGGAAGCTTTCTGGAAAGAAGCAAGGAATCAAAGACATCAAACACTTCCAGCAAATTTGGACAAAGACGGCTTCTACGATTTCTGAAGAGTCTGTACAAACCCTAATGGACGGAGTTAAGCGTAAAGTTCGAAAATTTTATGCAAATACCGAATAACTATGTTTTGTCTTCGCGAACTGCTAAAACACATCCCATGAATCTGAAATAAACAACTACGACGGAAATATAATGCGAAATTTATGTTTTATTCATGTTTTGAGGTGTCCGGATTATTGCGGATACAGACCTTATCCCTATATATGACCCATTAGGCCTGAAGTTAATATACTTTTTAAGGCAAGGCTTAACATTTATTTTCCATTGAAATTGATGCGTAGAAATACTTCCGATTGATTGATGTAAAAATTTCGAAAATCGTTTGAGAAATGACTGAGATATTAACACTCAAAACCTGACCACTTTTCGTGATGGTCGCAATGCGATTTTTTTTTAAATTGTTACCCAGTATAGAAAACAAAGACGTAGTCCTCCGTCAAAAGTCTGGTTTGCAGAACTCGTTTATAAAATATTGCCAATGCCTCAACCTACCAGCCGTTGCATCCAGTGAAAGCTCCAAATATGTTATGAAAATTGCCAAGCTTCTTCCGATTCAGGTCAACTATGATCTTCTTATACCTTATACCTTGAGTACAGAGTACAGAATTGAGGAGTATTGGAATTAGTTGTTCACTAAAAAATCGGCTGTAGGTGAACCCTAAAAATCCCTCAGGTGATTAAGGCAGTATAAACAGCTTCATATGGCAACGGCTCACAAAAGGAATTGAGAAGCAAGATATGTCAGAAGTAATTCTAGCACAGGCCATGCTGGAAGGCGTTTCAACAGTGCGTTAAGACCCGTCTTCGCAAAAACGAGCTACAGACCAAGTGCAGGAGGTCGTGGAGAAAAAGTCGTTTTTTGATTACAGGCTTTTTTTAAAAAAAAAAAAAAAAAAAGTGACACTGCGCCGGAGTATTGTTCATTTTTGCAAACGGTGGTGATCACTTAGTTTATTTTTACTGTACTTATACAACACATGTATAAAAGATTTAAAAAATACTAAAATTTGGAAATCACTTTTTAGTCACTATTTGGTCACTATTTTTATTATTTTAGTCACTAAAGTCACTATTATTTATCCATAAATCCGCTACCAGCCCTGCATTCGTTCATCTGCCAACCACCACCGACCAGCATCAACATCATTGTTATTATTAGGGGATTTTTTTTATTTTCGTTTTTTATTAAATAATTCGTTTGTTTACCTGGAATAACAGCAAGTGGTTCATCCGTGCGTGAAACGATTTCGAAGAATAGGCTTCATCATACCTCAAGAGTGCACTGCATTGCTACATCGAAAAGTTTTCCAAGGACACTACACAGAGACAAATTTGATAGTCAATTTTACCATTATTGGGGGTTAGGATGACTATTGCAGTATAGTGATTTTGAACCGACTATGATTATGGTCAAAACAACCATTAAAAATAGTTGATCTAACATTTGCCATAATGTCGGAATAGTCCTTTTTACCATGATCATAGTCAAGAATGCCATGAACGTGGTGAATTCTAGAATGAATTTGAAATTGTCATGGTTATTGTAACCACTATATGCTATAGTCATCCTGACCATGATTTAATTGTCGGTATAACGATTGAATTTTTTTCATAGTATATCACCATCGATCACCGAGAAGGTAAAATACTACGAAACTCAACACGCTCCTTTGCGTTCAATTGATACGAGTTATTTATATAAGCTACGTTCCAGACGCATGGATTGGGTAACGAATAAAATGAAATTATGTACGAAATGTCGCTTTAAGGCCTCTCCAAACTTAGAATTTAAAATAAAGGTGTTATGTAAACCTTACTTCAAATTCCCGCCTATCCTCCCATCCGTCAAATTGTTATTCCTTTTAACCTCGAGTAGACCGCGATTAATCGGTTCTACCACCTTAACTTTACTTCTAAGATAACTGATGTATATAATAATAAAAACTTGGCTCTAAAAGGTGGATTCGATTGAGCCTGTTCAAATAGATTATTAGGTGCGCAACTAAGTTCCCGCTGTTTAGCAATAGATGGCGCCAGTAGTAAGTGCTGGTCGAATGTTGTACATCTCAAGCGTCATAAACCAAGCTCAGACATATGGTAAACAAACCGCTTTGCCAAATCAGTGATTTTGGTTTAGTGTTATATATTTTGGTTGTTTGAAGATGTCTGATTTCGTGCCAAATAATCGTCATTTGCGGGAAGTGTTGATTTTCTACTTTCATTCGAAGATAGCGGCGGCTGAAGCACATCGAGAGCTCTAAAAAGTTTACGGTGATGCTGAACTGGGTGAAACAACGTGTCGTGATTGGTTTCGTCGCTTCAAAAACGGTGAGTTCAGTGTTGATGATCGTCCGCGTGAAGGAAGGTCAAAAAACTTCGAAGACTCTGAATTGGAGGCATTGAGGAGGATCCGTGTCAAACGCAAGAAGAGCTTGGTTCAGGATTAGGAGTTTCCCGCCAAGCCGTTTCTAAGCGATTGCATGCGTTGGGAATGATTCAAAAGCAAGGAACTTGGGTTCCTTACGATTTGAAGCCAAGAGATGTTGAGCGTCGTTTTTTCGTCTGTGAACAACTGCTCCAGCGGCAAAAAAGGAAGAGTTTTCTACATCGCATTGTGACGGGTGACAGTAACCCGCATTGTGACGGGGATTCATTACAGTAACCCAAAACGGAAACATTCATGGGGACTGCCCGGGCATGCTTCAACATCGTCGCCTAGGCCGAATATTCACGCTGCGAAGGTTATGCTGTGTATTTGGTGGGACCAAGTTGGTGTTATTTATTATGAGCTGTTTGAAACCAAACGAAACCATTGCCGGGGAACGGTATCGAACTCAATTGATGCGATTGAGCCAAGCACTGCACGAAAAACGGCCACAATACGAACACAGACACGAAAAAGTGATTCTTCAACATGACAACGCTCGACCTCACGTTGCGAAACCCGTGAAAACCTACTTGGAAACGCTCAAATGGGAAGTCCTACCCCACCCGCCATATTCTCCTGATATTGCACCGTCCGATTATTACTTGTTCCGTTCGATGGCACATGGTCTCACTGGTCAGCAATTCCACTCATATGATGACATCTCAAAATGGCTTGATTCTTGGATAGCATCAAAAGACGAACAGTTCTATCGAAATGGTATTCACGTTCTACCAGAAAGATGGGAAAAAGTCGTTGCTAGTGATGGGCAATACTTTGAATAATTCGTTTGTAACCTTTATTTTCAAAATAAAGTTCCTTTTTCACCAAAAAAAACAGCGAGAACTTAGTTGCGCACCTAATAAATTGTTAGAAAAAATAAATAAAAACACCTCTAAGTATCAATTCCTCCAAATTTTCTACCGATTTTTTAAATAGAATTTTGTTAATTTCCATTCGACCAGTATAGCGAACTATAGTTATAAGAACATATAAGTATCAGAACATGCAATTAATATAGGCGTCGATGGTTAGCTTTATTTTAAAATATTGTGCGGAGCTACTCAGTTAATCAATAAGCATTAGCATATGCAGTACATCAACCCAAAATCTGCATTTCAGATGCTACAAGCATTATATTAGCATTATATCAGCATCTTGAATGCTATCTGTTGTAAAGTTGAATTTCAAATGCTATTTAAATGCTTGTAGCCTGTAATAAGCATTTTGAATGCAAAATAGCATTATCATAGCATTGTAGTGGAAGCAGCCGTATGTTGGACCAAAAGCGGCATTTATGTTGCATATAAGGCGACTTAATTGCTTGATAGGCTGCCGTTAAACGCTTTGGAACTGCTTATTGGTTACCTGGGTAGGTTAGACTTACAAATTCAAATTCTTTATAGTTGATACCTGTACGCATCTAAACCACATACCAACTGCCCTTTGGTGCAATAAAGGTTTGGGCGACGTTTCGCCAGGTTGGTCGAGGTGGATTTCAAGCAGGAGTTAGTGATGACATTCGTCATGTCATTGTTATTTGGATCCCAGTTCTAAAATATTGGGCTCCTTATTTCACCTCAACTAGTTTAAAACATACGCAGATCACTTGAAGATGTGACATAACGGAACATTTTTACTATTAGCATAGAGTCGATTTTGCATAGGTTGATTGAGTTGTTATATTGAAAAAAATAATTAACGCATGGTCAACAAATCATTTGAAAATGAATTAATCATCGCATGAGAAACCTAAAACATTATTTAACCTGATGGAAAGTCGCTGTAATGACAATCTTCTGACTACTGGTATAGCATGTATGGTGCCTTAACACAGCAGAGACCTGGCTCTTGGCCCTCTTCTGTACTACGAAATGAAAAAAAAAATCACACAGCAAAACCGTATTCCAACCAATATTACGTAAGCTAATCAATGTTTCCTCTTCAATTGATTCAATAAGAAACTCACTCGCAATTGTTATCTTATTTCACAAGCTTGATCCAGTTTTAAATGCACCGTGAATTGCCCCCAATTCGCAACTACAAAAATGTGTCCAATTCATCTTCACGTTTCGTGGACTAGAAATAAATAGATTCTGTTGTGCGCTGAGAGACGGTTCCTTTTGTACCATTTCCATTTCTGAGGGCATCATCTGTCACCCAGTTTCCAGGCTGTTTAGCCCCGCGACCAAAAGCGCAACATGGAAACGGCTCGTAGCAGAAGAAAGCATCGGTGGCGCGCCGCAAGGCTGTTTAGTTGGTGTGCTCTTTCTTCGAAACCAATGCACTGAAAATACGCAGTCAAGGGAGCGACGCATTGGTGGTAGGTAATCATTATATTACGCAAGCTGGGTTGGACAACGATTGCGGCCGGCTTGGCTTCAATTCTCAAGACTCAATTAAAACTATCGGTGGGGATTAACTAATCTACTTAAGGATCTGCAGTTGGAGAAGAAAACAAAAAAACCAAAACATGCTCTTTTAATGCTCTAACTGCAACATAAGTAGTTTTGGTGGGCGCCTAACTTTCACAAAATTAAATTTATGTGAGAAATGAACTGAATTTTCTGTATGCGGCTCATGAAAATCAAAAGTAAATTTTACTCTCTTATAGGCTGTAAAGATAATGAAAGGGTGGCTTGAGAAAAAAAAAACGCGAATCAAGTTGCTACAGGTGTGAACGCAGAGGGAGTAAATACATGGTACAATGACTTTTGGCGTGTCACCGAAGGGCTAAAATAATTATGATTGTAGCTTTTTTTTCTAACGATAGTGAAAACTTAATCAGTCTAGTTGCCCTGAATTTATCTTTGCACGGTAGTTTTGAACATACGTATTTAAGGAGATAATCATAAATGTCATCATTATAAAACAGGGAAAAAAAGTTCCCTCTCGTGGGTCAAATTTTCCACCTTGTCGATTGTGAGAGGGCTTATCTCATGCTATAAACATGCATGTGAGACCAAGAATTCCAAAAACCCACAAGTATCCGAAAGCAGCCCTAACAAAAGCGAGCCACTCCGCTTTTTAAAAATAAGGGTAAAAGTCCAAGCCTTCACCCATTTGAGCGTCTGTTCTCCATGTTAGGAGCGGCTGAGTCACCGTCTTGTTAGTGCGTCCAGGACTCTAAATACAAAAGCCGAAAGTCCTGGTGGTGCTTGGGACTGTTAAACAGCAACATCACGATGGTCCTCTTGCGAGATAGTGGGGTGCGAGCCGACACCATTAAAAAAGAATTGCAACGAATAATAATAATAACATCAGGTGTGATACTGGCGGGTTATGCCGCAATTCACTCTTAGACTTCTTACTTTCAATCTTAGGGAAACGAATAAAAGTACACTTTTCATTTTCGTGGCAACTTATGTTGTTGTTTATCCATTAGTTTTATGGAATAAATAACCAAAATACCTGGTTTGCTAATGGTATAATAAATAAATGCAATTGCAATCGAAAAGGGTGAATGTTTTGATCGGAGGAATTATCTGACTGTTCGAAGTGAAGCACATAGTCACAGAAAAGTGTTACTTAAGACAGACGATGACAGGCAGGTATATTAGAATTAGGACGTGGAGGGCCCGCTTAGGAAACACCAATTGAAGCAGTAGAATAAACCGTTCAATGTGGTTTATATCAGTACAAGTGTTTGGTGAGTCGTATACAATATCCCAGGGTTATTTTGACGTAGGACTACGTCTGTGTTTTCAATACGGCAAAGGGTAAATGCACCCTTCTTTTTGGGGAAATGCTTCTTAAACTTTGGAAAAATGCTCCTTAGATGCGTTTGCCCGGTATAATGCAATCGGAGGTATTAACCTTCTGGTTAGCGCTTGCCTGGTGTTTTGACGGGTCTTCAGTTTCTTCAAGTTTGTATAGTTTTGACGGGTTTTAAGTTTTTGAATTTAAGAGTCGTCAAAACGAAATTAAGACTCGTCGAAATGAAATTAAGACTCGTCAAAATGAAATTTAAACCCGTCAAAACTACCTCGAAAATTGCGGAACGAAGCTTCGCTATACAATCTTGAAGAAACTTAAGACCCGTCAAAACAACCGGCAAGCGCTAACCAGAAGGTAAATACCTCCGATTGCATTATACCGGGCAAACGCAACTAAGGAGCATTTTTTCCAAAGTTTAAGGAGCATTTCCCCAAAAAGAAGGGTGCATTTACCCTGCTGCCTTTCAATACTGGGGTACACGTTCGAATTGCGAAAATTTGGAGCGTCACGAAAAATATATAGGTTTTGAACGTTAATAACTAAGTCATTTCACAATCGATTTGCAAAATATTTGCACCAATCGATCGGGACATTTTCTACGCTTCGATTCCAATTTTGAAAACTATTGATTTTTAACATTCAACTATTGAAATTAACGCAAATATAAGGTGATGTCTTATACTGACAATTTCTTAGAGTAAATTTACTAAATGCACAATACTTTTCTATCACAGATTTCAAATTTAAGTAACGAACGTTTCATACGTGTCAGTGAACGATATATAAGGGGGTCACCTTCGCAATTTTTTTCAGTCGTTTGGCAGTAACGGAGCTGTGCGAAGCAACGAGCCAGTATGGATTGGCAGCTGGCGCTTTACGATAGCATGTACCGTGGAGGGTGCACTAGCTTCATTCAACAGTGCCGAGCGGCAAGGCACCACTTTGGATTTGGCAGCTGGCAGTGGCAAGTGACATAGAAGGAGCACTGGCGAGCAACCAATTGGTCAGGTAGCTGATTGCGCTGCAGGCTGTTGCTAGCAAGCCGTTGGCTAGGCAGCCATTATTTATGCTGTGGTGCGCTAAGAAGTCAGTTGCCGAAACCAGTGATGTCTTTGTAGCCAGTCGGTGGGTGCAACCACGAGGAGCAAAATATGGTGATTGTGTGTGTGTGATATTTGGTAGCCATCTTTTGGTAAAGCGCAACATGGAACGGCTGAAATAGCCTGCTTCTGCAAAAGACCGAGAGGGTTTTAATTCAAATGCAGACCATTTCAACTCCGTCCTTTTCAGGACGACCAATATTACTTTGAGAGAGTGTTTTATTTGAATTTATCGAACATTATTTTTCAAGTTCTTACCAATTAGCAGACAGCGGTGGCTAAAACAAATTTAGTTTTCACTACGTTGCATACCTTGAGCGTTGTGTACAATTTCGAACATGGCTCGGAAATGTAAACGGTCTCCATATTAGTCCAAAGCGTAAATATAGAGCAAGCTTACGGCAAGGCAAGCATGCCAAGTAGACATTTTACAAATGGCTACCGTCACGAAAAATTGAAACACTGGACGCTCATAACTGAATCGTTTCATGATTGATTGAATTTACTCAAGTGTTTAAAATTTTACAAATAAAATATGAAGTTATTTTGTGTGCTTATTGATCCAGGGTGTTGGAAAATTTTAAAGAATGTTACGTTCCGGCAAGTATCACGAAATTGGCTATGACGGACATTGTTTGGATTTTCAAACATGATATTCCGAATTGGAATTCTCTGCACTTTCCAATTAGTACTGTTATGAATAGTTATTCTGTTGTTTTTTTATTTGTGTTGGGTAGAGTTTTACTTCTAGGAAGAACTAAATTTTGAGAAACTGTGCAAGTGAGCATCGTTTTGATGCCAACCGTATGCGTAAAGTTCGGAAGCTTGTTGAGATCGCGTTAAGTTTGAACGCTTATAGCTTTATCATTTCTCGTTAGGTGTTCGAGATTTTGGCTTCAAACAGTTGGAGGTTCTCGCAACTGTCACTTATTAAAAATATCATTAATTACTGACTTTGAATTCCCAAACAGACACTGAACAATCTATAACGCGATAAGGATAATGGTCTGCAGCTGGTCGGTCATATCAACACACTCACAACAGCCAGCTCAACCGTTGCCTTTTATTATACCAACATTCAAACCAAATGTTACTTTCTAGGGTCGCCAAATATTTTCTAAGATGCCTATTTTGCACTTACTTACACTTACTACAGTACATCCGCTACGAAACAAGCGAAACTAATCAAAGGTTTAACTTAGTCTACATCAACCGGTCATGCACAACCCCAGAGATTTTTGGCCAGGTTTCGCTTATTCCAATCGATCAATGTTGCCTCTATTCTAATACAGGCTTATTAAAAACAATAATAATAACATTTATTACGCATTGCTGCGTTGTCCTACGTCAACTTGGCGTACAACCCCATTGGGCTGTCCCTTGTAGTTTTTTTTTTCTAGTTACCTCCTTGTTTGCAAAGTTCAAAAAATTAAAAACAAGACAAACCAACCGGGCCCTCTACACGGGAAATAATGTATTCTTCTAAACGAAAAAAACAGGCCATGAACAATATTCATGATATCATGAAATATTTTTCCGCCGCAATGAAATCATGAATAAATCGGGTCAAAACCATGAGCTGAATTCCAGATACTGAAAATTTGTGGTATCCTTCATACCACACTATAAATAAATAGAAAGGAAAAAAAATAAGCCCGCTAGATAGGAGGTAGACCCGTTATTTTCGAAGTTTAAAATTAGTTCTTATTCGAACTATTTTAAATTTAGGATAACAACTAGATCCCAAGCTACAGTAGAGTTGGCTGTAATGTAGGGTTCAGAACTTTTTACCGAACATCCAGCTGTTGAAAGTTCGGTTAAAAATTACCGAATACTGTAAAATTTTCTAAGTGTGTTCATTCCGGGTTTCAAAAGTTGAATGCTGCCCAAGTCAAACTCAGGACACTACATATAGAATCAGGAAGTATCGCGGAAACTGTAAGTCGTATGTAATGGAAAAGAAAATGGTATGTATGTTTAAATTGAACTGTACAACCTGGATTATTGGAAAACTAAGGTAAATTGGCATAAAACAACCTGACTGACTGACCCTTAAAACATATTCTAAAATGGAAGCTCATTACATACTAATTCAAACTTTTAGGAGTATTATTAGAAAGTACCGCAGTGCTGTAAGTGGCCAACATAGGCATACCATTACAATTGAGGGTTGTCTAGAAATATCATTCGCTGTATGAATAATAAATATTATGCTTACTCTTCCTGCAATACTTCTTGGGGTTGACTTCAGTACTACTAGTTGTCAACATAGACTACATCAAAGGCCTAAATGTCGTCCCTAAGAATTATTGTTTGGTAATTTACAAATCTTTTTGAAATCTAGTTACTACTGCATACGGCCTGGAGATGACTTCAGCACTGGGGGCCTATTTTTAGGTATTTATTGGAGCTTCCATTTTACGACTGCATAACAAAACATCGTCGCGGGAAAATTGAAACTGAAATTTTGAAAATACTACGGTCCAATACTAAATACTTCAACTAGTGTTCAAGCCGGCAACATAGGCTAGTGCTTCAAAGGTATTGGTCGTAGTAGAGGTTACGTTGGGAAAGGGTCTAGTCTTGACAACCAAGCTGTCACGCAGCTCCAGCTAGATACACTCAAAAAATAATAATTATGAAACTGGGAAAAAAAGTTAATCAATGATGTGTTATTTAATTCGCAGGTGGATAGAACCAACGATTATCAGATATTCTGGAACAATAAATATTTAATAAATCATTGGAACATGTCGAAATTAAGTATATTTATTTATTAATTTGTCAATTAGGTTTATAGACCGTTTTTAACATTTATTATCTTTAGCTGCTAAACCACTCTATGTTGTAGTATTTAATACAATATTTATTAAATGTATGTGCTGTTTGTATGTGACAGAATTTACAAATACCTACGAAAAAATTACTTTTCAATTTTGGAAATGACGTTTTAATTTTTTTTTTATTCATTTTATTGTCGATAGAATTGCTTTGCTTATTGTATACAGCCATCATGTGGTTAATAGGTCCAAATTGTAAATGGGTAGTATGGTGGTAATTTGTGCAAATTTATGATGATGTCTCAGATTCTGAAATGGTACCAATCGGTACAATCGATCTAAAACAAGCAATATTCAATCACAGACAAACGTTTAAGCATGAACAAAATTAACTTTGTGTAAATTTTCAAATTGCTTCGTGGTGTTAGCGCTAGCAATTGCTTGTTCACTAAAGCAGCGTAGTTCACTCGAGGTGCCCACTGATGCTTGCACTGATGTGACGAAGTTGCGGCATATGCTAGCATGTCAAAATATAAGTCGAAGCGCCCACTAATGTGGCGGATGTGTGGCATCACATAACATGTCAAAATATCGAGTCAAAGTCTTGTGGCGTGAGGCGAACGTCGACAAGATATTTTGACATGCTAGTAGATGTCACACCTCTGCCACATCAGTGGGCGCCTGGCCTAATGCCGACGTTCGCAACACGCCACCCGATATTGACACGATTTTTTTAAGTGAAATGAGATGCCACATAGCGGCAATAAAACTGACATTTTTTGCTAGTTGCTAGTTGCTTGTTGTTATTTGTCGACTTCTTTCAAATTGACGATTATGGAATTTTACACACGCTGAGATTCCAGCTTGAATGGCTTAATACAATGTTTACGGATCATGTACGGATCATGAAATATTATTGGCTCTATTTATGTTAAATGCTAAAACATACCTCCAACAACCGACGAGCAATTCACTACAAGTGGTTACTAAAACAAAAATACGTGAAAAAAAAATATACGAAAATTCAAATTTGTAATACCAAATGAATAATACTGAAGAAAGCACAAGAATTCTTGATTAAGTACAAAGTTCGATAATACAGTAAAACACATCATATGAACGAAAGGCGTTACCTTTCATTCCAATTTGAGTTCAAGTTCATGCATTTTATTACAGAGAAATCCATCTTGATAAAAAAAATAAAGGCATGGAATGATGTATTTTTAAACATCTCACAGCAGTTTCGTACAGAACAACCATTTGAAAAGGCGAAAACACAACACAGACAACCAAAATGCACGTATATTGAAAGTTGGTTTCCTGATATACAAACCTATATGGGAGCAAATAAATCGTATAGAATGGAGAGTTACCCAGGTAACCAATAAGCAGTTTCAAAGCGTCTTTACGGCAGCCTATCAAGCAATTAAGTCACCTTAAATGCAACATAAATGCCCAACATGGCCCAATGCGGCTGCTTTACTGCTACAAGCATTTAAATAGCATTTGAAATTCAACTTTACAACAGATAGCATTCAAGATGCTGATATAATGCTAATATAATGCTTGTAGCATCTGAAATGCAGATTTAACCAATAAGCATAGGCATATGCAGTAAATCAACCCTACACACTCACATTTTTTTTACAGAAATCTGTAAAACTTTACCGAATTCTCAACAGCTGAGCGCTAATCCAATTTTATGGATTTCGGTGAAATTTTACAGTTATCTGTAAAAAATTCCCGGATTTCAGCTGTTGAGAATTCGGTATATTTCAATATACGTGCAAGTTTCTGTTTTTTCCACAACGAGTTTATCTGACATCATATGCGATTTTTCCAGTGATTTCATTTGATATGTCTTACGATGGAATCCGATTTTATTTGTGATGCAGTAAAACGACACATCGTAAGTAAGACGAAAATTTGTACACTGTACGATATAGCTTAGACATCAAACGATGAAGGCCACATTTATATGCGATTTTGACTTAAAATTTAGTAATTCTTTGTCAATTGTTATACGACTTCTGGTTGTCTGGGAATTTAATTAAAAACGTCAAATTAATGTTATATGAGTATGTTGATGGAAAAGCCGACATAAAATATTCCTACATGTAGGATGTACATGTACGCCAATTATAATTATATTTTGTTTCGATTTTTCTAGAAGCATATTCAAGTAGTCATCCTACACATGCCCGCTGGGAAATGTCAAAAACTGAACTAAAACATGTATTTTTCTTTTTTATATTGGATTATTCAAAATAAATATTTTGACGTAGTCATCGCGAGAGTCATTAATATCAAAATAAATTTAAAAAAAAAATCATGTTAAATTCGAGGTTTTTTTGTCGGTTCAAATTCCCCGATAACCTCACTGATGAAAAAAGTAAAAAAAAAAGGGATATTTGAATAGTTAGCTTAAGTCGAGACAGTTTCGGTCCCAGCGGTACAGCTGTTCATGGCAATTAACCGATAGCAGTCGATTCTTCCGGTTGTCACATGTAGGAAAGGAAGGGTTTTATAGTAGTCAATTTGAAAATGTACGGAGATTTATCGGTTTTATTTTACTGCTAAAATATTATGTCATTTTTCTTTTCAAAATGTTTAAACCAGGGATAATTTTTGGAACCTGCTGGTCTTACCCGTTAATCAAATAATCATATTTGATAATCATATTTGATAATCATATTTGATAATCATATTTGTTATGAATTTGAAAAACTAATGATTTTCACACACTGGAAAATCCAAGAAAACATCAGATTACTAACTTGCATCAATTCATTCAATGGAACGCAATTAAAAATGTTCAAAGGCTCTGACGAACCAAAAATCTAAATTTTGGGCGATCTTAATGATCATCTGTGCATCTGTGTGACTAGGTGCGACACTTTCCGCTCTATTTATCATCACATCAGGCGTTCCTGAAGGTAGGTATCTCGGGCCACTTCTATTCGTGCTGTTTGTGAACGATCTCTGCAATGAATTGAAGTCATTCAAAATAATGTACGCGGATGACCTAAAAATGTTTCGGGTCTTAACATCCCTGGTGGATTGCTTTGAGAATAAGGATCTGCCGCATCGTGCCATCGGAAAAAAAAAGTTGAGAATCGCAAATTCCACGGTGTCTGGTATCATAAAACGGCTTGAAGAACGTCTGACTGTTGATCGGAAGCGAAGATCCGGAAAAAAGCCGTCACGTCAACGAGAACGATCACAAACGCGTGGCTAAAAAGTTGCATGTGAGCAAGACTTTCGTGCAGAATACCACAACTCGAGCTGAACTACGTACGTTTAAAGTTCAGAGGTCCCCAAACCATGACGAGAAACAGAATATGGTCGCAAAAAGCCGTGCCCGGAAGTTGTACGACCAGAAGTCAACGAAACCACACTGCTGCGTAATGGATGACTAGACATATGTGAAGACGGACTTCAACCAGATTTCAGGAAACCTGTATGTGACTGCCAAGGATAAGTGTGATATTCCCGGAGAACCTCCGGACACAGAAGATGTCGAAGTTCGCCCAGAAGTTCTTAATAAGTTCTTTCGTTACCGTAAGCACCATGAATGTACAGGTGTAGCTGGAAGAGTGTCTCCAAAAGCGGCTTCTCCCTCTCCTGAAGGCTCACGACGGTCCGACGGTCTTCTTGCCGGATTTGGCATCATGCCACTACAGGAAGGGCGAGCTAGAGTGGTATAAGGCGAATGATGTCGATTTCTTCCCAATAGTTCTGAACCCCCCATCATGTCGGAACTGCGCTCAATAGAAAAATACTGGGCCATTATGAAGGAGCAATATGCAGAAAACTGTCGATTATGAGGTCCTGCAGAACCTTATGGCTGGGGTTAAGGCCAATGTTCGTGCATTCGGATATAAAGGTAAAATAAATTAAAGAAATGATGCCAAAACTAACTTTAATTGTTCCTTTTCACCCCCTGAAAATTTGGAGATAATCGGATAAAAACTCGAGTTTTGAGAATGAATTTTGTGTGTGCGGATTTTAAACAGTATGCCTTTTATGTCTCTTTCATAGCTTATTTGATTAAAGGGTTACAATTTGGACCCCGTATCATGCCGTTTAGATTGATTGCATAGAACGAGTGCAAAAAAGTTTCATGAGATATGCACTCCGAAAGCTTCCTTGGCAAAATAGATTCCTACTGCCGCCTGATGAACATCGCTGCACACTCATCAATCTACCAACTCTACAAAGCAGGTGGATAAATCTGCAACAACTTTTCGTGTTTGACCTGCTTGGAAATAACATCAGAACTCTTGGCAAAACTCAATTTTAACGCTCCTTCAAGATCTTTTCGGAGAACGCAATATCTTCGACGCTCTGCTCATCGTTCACAGTACGGGCAGAATAACCCTCTTGATATTTGTTGTTCATTGTTCAATTATGTGTACCACTTGAATGGTTTTAATGTAAGCAAGAATACTTTTAAATTAAAGATAATAGATTGTTATTAAGTCGATGTCTGTGCGTTATATTTTTATTCGAAGACATAAACAAATAAATAAATGTTCTATGTATCCAGGATTACCAATCCCATTTTCATCTCATAACCTTGCAGTTCGTGCTATTTGAATACAAAAGATTGACACATACCATCTGATTTCTAACTTTTTATTTATTTTTTATTGTACTGTAGCTGATTATCGACCAAGCTGAACAATGCATTAGGCCCTAAGTTACATTTAAGAGTCTCTTCGTCGACTTTTTCTTTGCGTTCCTACGGCTATGTAAAAATATATACAAGTATTTTCAAATACACAGTGTTTGGTAATCTCACTTGTACTCAATGATCCAATGCTGTCAAAAATATCAGCAAATCGTTTAATAGACAAACTATTAATGAAACAGAAAATCTACGAAACAGAATCTCTCAAATGTTACTTAGGATCGAATGTATCATTCAGCTT